>JARKIC010002187.1:0-73009 GCA_029378375.1 Mycena olivaceomarginata | reverse complement strand
GCTGTCATCGGAGCCAGAGACAATGTGCTTCCCATCTGGGGAGAAGGCTACTGATCTGACCCAATCAGTGGTGGCCTTCTAATGGCTTGCCCAGGGGTGCTCCACTCTCTGCATCCCACAAGCGCACAGTGCTGTCATGGGAGCCAGAGACAATGTGCTTCCCATCTGGGGAGAAGGCTACTGATGTGACCCAATCAGTGTGGCCTTCTAATGGCTTGCCCAGGGGTGCTCCACTCTCTGCATCCCACAAGCGCACAGTGCTGTCACCGGAGCCAGAGACAATGTGCTTCCCATCTGGGGAGAAGGCTACTGATGTGACTGAAGAATCATGACCTTCAAGTACTCCAAGTGTTGCTGGCCATTTCTCCATCTGTCCTCTCAAAATTGATAGAAGCCCTGGAAACTGAGATCGGAGTCTTTGGCTAACTTCTGATTGCACTGGTGCAAAGGCCAAGGCTGTTACATAGAGATGTGGTGTGCTTTGAGTGATTGGAACCCAGAAGAATCTGATAAATTGTTTTACATCTGCAGCAAACTGTTGTATCATTGGATCCTAATGAACAATAAGTCCCTTAATAGCTTTGATCAAAATACTCTTCATACATTACTCCACGCTATGAGTTTTGATAGAAGCTGGTGATGCAGTGGATACCATTCTGAGTAAGCTCAAGACTTCAAGCCAGAAAAGGCATTTGGTTTCAAAAAACCTTTTAGCTATTCCTGAAATTTCTGCATTGATTGGTACTGCTGCTAGATGGTCTGCCCAGAAACAGCAACAGTATCTTATATACATTGGTATACAAGTGTTCAGTTTCTCTGCAAGATCTGGCATTTCAGCATTCTTCAGGTGTGATGTGAGCAGGTCACAGATATTGAACTTGAGTTCAGTCTGCATTGTCTGAAGCACCTTGGATGCAAGTTCCTCCTTCTGTTCATCTGTCCCACACAAGAGGTCTACACGGTCCCTTATATAGCTTGGAATTTTGGGATGTCATAAATTCTCTGAATGACAGATGTAAGATCTGCACTTCTCCAGTCTCTGGTATATGAATAACTGCGCTCAGAAGAGTAAGTGCCTAGTGACAGAATCCTCATCTGAGTTAAGCAATGCTGCTAAACCCTTAGGGTCCATTGGTTGCAATAGCTCCAAAATTGTGCTGAGGATATTTCTAGAAAGGATATATAGTTCTTGATCACGAGGATCTGTCTCTAAGGGCATTTGAATAGCCTCATTGACAATATGAAAGTATAGTTCATATAAATCCACAAGTCCTACGCCCCAAAGGATGTAATTTAATGATTTCTGTGGATTGACCCTTGCAGATCCCGCACAGATATAGCGAACAGCTGTAGCAGCAAACACAAAGAGCCCATCTGCACGTCTGGTGATCTCATCTATGTCATGCATCTGAGGTGTCCAAGTATATCGTGGTGTCCAAGAACTGCCATCCAATGACTGCTTAACATATCTTTGGATATCATTCCCAACAGTTTCTTTATCAACATGGTCAAGGATGATTCCATGCATTAAGGAGCAGAGTACATCATGCTTAAGATATGATGGCACATCTGGCCGGCCTGTCAGAAGAAAACGAACATGGCCTGGTATCTCTTTGATACTGTCAGAAAGCCACCGGAGAAATATCTGGCCCCTATCTTGTCCACATTCATCCAATGCATCCAGACAGATAACCCAGAGCTTCTCACTAGTTGGAATTTGAGCAAGCAGACCTACAACTAGTTCCTGAAACTGCAGTTGTGGGTCTGCATCAAGAATCCCACTATGGTCTTCATCCAAGAATTTGGCCAGAATATTCTTGAAGTCTGCATTATAGTCTGCCAGTTGGTAGGCAAGGGTGAGAGGGAGACCCTTGATTTCCCTACGCTCTGCATAGTTCCGGGAGAAGAAAAAGGAAGCCGCTAGGATGTGTTTCTTTTCTGCAAGAATAGATGCAACAGTCTTGGCAATTGTTGATTTCCCAGTGCCTGCAGAGCCACTAAGCATGACTATGCGCTGAGATGGATTGGGTGGTGCTGTCAAGCATGCTAGGAGGTCCTGGATAATGCCAACCCGAGTACCCTCCATGCATTTGTCTGGGGTGTTTGGAGCATTGTAGCGTGCTGAAACATATTTGATCTTTGCTAGGGTTTGTTCAACACGGTCACTGTTGACTGAACAGACATAAAGTGATTGATGTTTTGTTATAAACAGATCACAAAAAAGAAGCAGGATGCCTTACTGGTGGTGAAGTTTTCAACTTTGCTGATGGCATAATTCAGAGTGGGACCCTTGCCAGAACCCCCATCACCGCCAGTGCCCTGTACAACACCCCATCCACCAGGGCCACCAGTACCTCCTGGGAAAATGAATAATCATGTTTGTGCCCAAATAATTTCTCACACCAGAGATGTAGTTATTGACTGTCAGAGTCTGGCTCTGTCCTCCATCCCCTCCTCCAGGGCCTCGTTGGTCTCCTGGAGAAATAAATAATCATGTCATGACATTAGCCAGGAGGAATGACAATCCATACGTTGTGGTTCCATTTTTCGGACAGCTGTATCCACCTGATCAACTGCAAAAAAGTTCTGCTGCAAGTTTACAAGGAAATGATGACTCTCCAGACCTTTTGTGAACATTTGATCCACCAAAATTTTGATAGAAATGCTATTATGGAACTGGAAACAGAACAAATTAGACAGACATAAAATGCACAAAAGGAAGGAAACCTTACTGCGAAATCTTGAATGTGAGATGCAATGAAAGCCTTGATGTCCTGGATCTCATTCTCATACTTCTTGCCCTTCCAAAATTGCTTGATTTTCGATTTCTTTTCAAGTGATGTGAGTCTGATAGTAATTGGCTCGAGATTCCTATAAAATGGAGAGAAATGCATCAATTGAAGGCTGAAATCTACTACATATCACGCACTCCTTCAACTTGTTCAAGCGTTGTTTCAAATCATTGCTACATTTGACTGTATCAATGCCTGTCAATCGCTTGAGCCTTTTGTTCAGCTCCGGTAGATCAGCCTTGTTTCCCTCCATCGTCTATCAAGAGTGTCTTCAGACAATATTGATGTTCTCACTGACATCTATTTACGCACCGAAACCATTTCGGCTAGTGCGACAACACCGGTGATTGCACCCTCGAGTCCTGGAACAGGATTGCCTGCGGCAGCTGCTTGAGCAACCCTAAGCACGGGTAGAACATTGTCGAGGATGGTCATTGTAGTCTGTCGAGAGGATGTAGAACACCAAGGGTGGGCGTAGATGGTAGTTGCGACAAAGAGGCGGAAGGCGAGGCAGTGCCAGTCGTAAGCCATGCTACATGCTGACAGGATCTCGGAACCAGTTTCTTGACAGCTCGGACGTTATTGTTATCAACCATTATAGATCCACGTTTGATACTCTGATCGCATTTCGTGGAGTCCAGATGAATTTTCGAACTCGCAGGGGCAACTCATATTCACGCACAAGGTTGTGCCCTGCGTGGCCCTTTTTTTTTTGCAATTGTGTAAAGTCAACCGGTTACTGGCAGAGACCATGAGGAGTTCATGTGCCTCGAGAAGAGTGTGATCTGTCATACAGCCCTAACTGCGATCCCTTCCGATCCCATGGCGCCAGCTGCGGTTTCGCCGTCCATGCCGTGGACGCGAGGCCCGAGATGTGGGGCTGATAAGATCAGCCCGTTATCTTAGTCCACAACCTGTGCTACTCCCTCGAGCGGAGCAACACCACAGGCACACAGAGCCAATGCAGTTAATGCTGCTCCGCCGCAACAACGACGCTATGCGGCAGTATGCACGAGATAGGGACGCCGATGCCCACAGCGACCATGCATGCTGTCTCCACCACTCCCCAAGACTCTCGCAGCCCCAGCCGTCCCTCCTCTCCTTGAGCTTATCGTGCTCCACTTCACAACACTCCGGATAGAATCGCACGCTGATATCTTTTTTGGATGATCTCTTTCCCATTCCTAATCCAGCTCGCCGTCCCGCTCTAAGCACATCCCGACGCCACGCACTGGCGAAGACTGCATGTAGACCCCCCGCGCCGCCACGCACCGCCACGCTGTAGCTACTCTGCCGGCGGATCTCATACCTCAGGTGCAAGCCGATGACGGGCTTTCCTAACCTCAAGGAGCGAGGTGCGTGTGCCTCTCTATTACTCTACTCAGTGCTGACTACGTACCTTGCGATCGCAGTCCCGGCAGCACGCCCTTCTCTGTCGACATATGTGCGTCTTTCTTCATTCTCATGCCCTTACCTCCTTGCGCACCATACTGACGCCGTTGGCTCTAAGGCTGGCTCGTCGTGGCGCTCATCTTCATCCAGCCGCCCGACGCGGCGACCATGTGCGTCGCGGCCCGCATCTTCGATGCATAGCTTTCCACGCGACGCGAGATTGCATAGATTCAGTATGTCGCGACACCGTGCACGACGCGTTTATTTGCCGCTGCATGGCGCCGCTGTCCGTCGGCGCCGCGGCGATCAGCGCTGCCACGTCGTCTCTTTCACTCCCACCACCATCCTCGCCACTTGTCTCAATGCCCATCGCGCGGTGCTTATTCCAATCCCAATCCTAATCTAACCCTACTCCTACTCACAATCCCCTCTTCCATTCGTCCTCTTCGCAGGCCACTTCTCGGCTAATGAATTTTGCTCTATATCGTATTCCTCGACTCGCTCCCTCGTCTCCCGCGACATTGAATCCTGCCGCTCCCTTGGCCGAAGCTCTTCCCAGCCCCTCTGTTCCTCGCCCCCGGCTCCAAGCCTCACTTTGAGTCCATTGCCGCCATGCTCGACACGACTCGTGCGGTGCCGACTTACAATCCTTTCAAGTTCGACGATTGCAGGATCTCCGACACACCTTACGATGTCATTGCCCATGCACATCGTTTGGAACCCCGACGTTCATGAATTTGCTCGATCCAAGGTGCGTTCTCTTTTCCATCGATTATTTGCTTCATTGTCATTCAGTCTTCCTTCTCTGTCATGTACAGACATCCGCTGACCCAGCGGTCGATCTCCCCGCGTGGAAGTGCTTCTACTTTCATGCGGCTGGGTGCTGAGTTGATCGAGGAGAAGGCAGCCGGCGTCGGTCGTATCCACGGTGCGTCGCCTATTATCAGTCCTCCTTTCTTCTACTAATTCACTGGCTATTTCTCTCCCCAGTCCCAATGCGCCCAATGCATGCGTCCCTATCGGTCCCTATCGCAGCGTCACTTCAACGTCGTGCATCGGCATCCCTCGCGCCCAGGCCAACGACTTGGTCTTCGAGCACCCTAGCCGCACCTGTTCTGCTCAGATGCGAATCCGCATTCGTCGCGGGTGCGACTCGGAACTAGGGCTGTGCTCCCATTTAGCGAGTATCGTGCGTGCACTGTGCCTTCGCGTTGTCTAAGCTGATTACCCCTTAGAAAGTCCAATCCGTCAACCAGCGTCATCCGGAGTCGAACGGGCGGGAACGCACCGACCGCAATCCTATCAGACCGCCCTTTTCCATCGCGAATTCGACGCTTGCGAGCGGGATATGGGTAGGTTTCTCCTCCGCTCCCTTTCCTTTTCCTTTTCGTCCCCTTCCTCATCCTTCTTTTCTCCTCGCCCTTCCTACTCTCCTGTTTCTTCCTCGTGGTGTATTTACTGACGTCGTCCTCAGCCATCTGATCCCCTTTCATATCGCCGCTGCCTGTACGCCCGTCGCTCCTTCCCGCCCCGCCGCATCATATACGAGATGCGCCGCAACTACCAGGACTGTCCGCCGCCCGCGCCGGCCTTCTGCAGCTGCACGACGCGGAATGCGATGTGTTCTCGCGTGCTTGATGCGCCCTACGCCTAGAACCTCACACATGCGCTACAGAGCCCCGGACGTCCTACCACGCCTATGTCCTGGCCCCTCAGCACCAAGCCCCCGCGCACCCTAGAGATGACACGCAGCAGGCGCTGCCCTTCCTCCACGCGCGCCGCCCTCGTCGACCCCCACGGGCGCAACGACGATCTTCAGCGGAGTCACCCCTCAGCGTTCTCTGCGCGCGTCTGCACGCACCTGCACGCACCACAGTTGGGATGTGCGACACCAACGTCGCGCAGCACCCGCTGCGTCCATTCCCCATCCCATACGCCGCTTTCCTCGCGTCTGCCCGCGATTGTCGCTCCGGCACTGCCCACTCTCCCCCTCGACGCCGGCCCCTCTCGACGCGCGCGCTTGGGCGCATATCCATCACGGCACCTGCCCCTCCCGGCGACCGCAGCACATCTAGCCGGCGTCCTCCAGCGCCCGCGTTGTCTTCATCGCCTCGCCACGCACTGCGAGTCATCACAGCCAAGATCGATGCAAGAGTGCGCCTATAGGCCCAACGCCCTGCTTGCGCGCATCGGTAGGACGACGCGCACCACCACCGTATGCAGTGTTCACGGTGCCCGTTTCTCGTCGCCCACGCGCCGCCGTCCCGCCCCCCCGCTATGGGTAAGTTTCTCCTCCGCTCCTTTTCCTCCCCTTCCTCATCCTTCTTTTCTCCTCGCCCTCCCTACTCTCCTGTTTCTTCCTCGTGGTGTATATACTGACGTTTCAGCCATCCAATCCCTTTTCAGATCGCCGCTGCCTGTACACCCCTCGCTCTTCCCGCCTGGCCGGAGCGCCGTGTACGAGATGCACCGCAACTACCTGCACTGCCCGCCACCCGCGCCGGCCTTCTGCAGCTGCACGACGCGGAACCCGATGCGTTCAGCGACTGCGAAGCCACCCCACGCCTAGAACCTCACCACACATACGCTACAGAGCCCCGGACGCCCTACCACGCCCGTGCGCTCAACACCAGGCTCCCGCGCACCCTAGAAACGACACGCAGCAGGCGCTGCCCTTCCACGCGCGCCGCCCTCGTTGATCCCACGGGCGCAACGACGATCTTCGCGTAGCACCCGCCGCATCCATTCCCCATCCTATCCTATACGCCTCTTTCCTCGCCTCCGCCCGCTTTCCTCACCTCCGCCCGCGATGGTCGCTCCGGTACTGCCCCACTCTGCCCCTCGACGCCGGCCCCTCTCGACGCGCGCGCTGGGGCGCATATCCATCAGCACCTACCCCTCCCGGCACCCGCAGCACATCTAGCCGGCCTCCTCCGACGTCCGCGTTGTCATCGCCTCGCCACGCACCGCGAGTCATCACAGCCCAAACCCATGCAAGAGTGCGCCTACAGGCCCAACGCCCTGCTTGCGCGCATCGGTAGGACGACGCGCACCACCACCACCGTACGAGTATGCAGCGTCCACGGCGCCCATTTCTCGTCGCCCACGCGCCGCCGTCCCGCCCCCGCCCGCGACCGCTTCGAGCGAAGTACCCCCGTCGCCGCTCGACGCCTGTCCCTGCAGCTCTCCTCAGCAGCACCACCTCCCGCATCCGCGGCAGCTGCGACAGCCGTTCCCCATCACCGGCGCCGCCTTCGTCATCTCTTCGCGTCCAACGAGCATCTCCGGCGTACTGCTCTTCGAGCGCGCTTGAGCACACCCTCAGCACCACGCATAGCGCCACCGGGGTGCGCACCACTTACGGCGGCCATTTCCCATCGCGCACGTCGTATCCAAGGGCGCCACAAGCATCCTCAGCGCTATATCACGCTGTCGCTCGAAGCTCCGCCTGCCGCACGCTGCAAACGCAAGGAGCACCACCAGCGACCTGCACAACGGCCGCAGCGGCGATTGCCCATCCCCCACGCCGCCTTCTTCACCACTGTCCTCAGCTACCCCCACGCTAAGTCTCTCCGACATCCACCACGCCAGCGTTGTCGCCTCCCCTGTACACGACTGTACCCCACGCGAAAAGTCGATCTCGCCGGTCGCAGACCCTCCATCTACGCTATAGCTATCTAATTGTCGATGCCGCCCATCCTCAGCGCGACGAGGCGGTCGCAGGGAGGAGTCGATGCACGCACGCTCGAAGACGCCGCGCAGCCCAGCAACCGGAGGCCACGCTGTCCGCGAGATTCGTGTCGCACTCTCTTCAGCAGCGCACGAGAGTTTCAGCCGCTTTGCGGGAACGTTTACCCACCGCAAACGTGCGGGGGTGAGAAACTGCGAGATTGCCCGCGCTCCTGGTTCTGATGCATTTACTTATACCTCCGCTCGTATGCGAGTCGTATCTGTTTTTCGTGTGTAAGTGTTTAATGTAATACTTGTTTGCTTTGAACTATGAGCATGTATTAATATTGAGTCATGTTTTGCGATATACTTTCTTCAAGTCTCCTCGCAGGAAGCCTCAAAGACCAAACGATGAATAAACTTTTGGAATGGATAACACATCGATAGACCCGACTCGGGTCGCTTAGGATCCTTGTTATTTTCGCGAAGTCCAATGCCCCTAGATTGTCCATTAGACTCATGTTAAATGTTTAAGCCAGTGGGCGTGCAAGATGGGTTCGGGAAGAGCGGAAGAACAAAGATATCATCCAAAACATCGGCAGGCAGTAACATTTTTCTCTTTTCAGCAAGGCGAGTTGGGTTAGAGTACGACATTCAGCTCTTTTTCAGTTTTTGCGACTGAACCTTCCCATCCCGTAAATCCTGGCTCCCCGCCTTCCGCTTCTTATTCGCATCCCGTAATTCTTCGCTCGGAGTCCCCGCTTTCCCCTCCTCCTTCTTTCGAGCAGATAGCGAATCTGTGCCTTAACGACTCGTAAAGCTCTATGCTAAATCCCACACATTGGAGGCCGGTAGCCGTAACTTTGATCTTTCCGGCCCGGATAGCGTTGCTTCATGAGAGAAGCGTGATCCTGAGGTCGAGGAACGCCCATCGCCGTGTCGATGATTTCTCCCTTGTTCTACAAAATGATTCGAATGAGGACCATGAATTTATTCAAGGTGAAAAAAAAAAGACATACGATGCATGGAGGAGGGTCGATTCCCTTGGGGTGCAATGGGCTCAGGTCGTAGCATTTGTAAGTTCCAGCGTAGACAATGAAGTTTTCGTTCTGGACGAATAGCTCACGTGTCCTACCATGAAACCCGCTCAGATCCGAGCCTTCAACCCACGTTTTCGTGACACACTCATAGCGATACGTCGGTCCGTAAGCAAGATAGCTGAAATCGGACAGGGAGACGAGTCGCCGTGGCAGATACAGAATGCGGTTGAGAAATCTATGTACCGTTGAGTTCAATGAACTTATTGGACAGGAAGGATACACTTGCCTGCTGGAAGTGGGATTCTGTCCAGACGTCAGTTAAGCATCCCCAAACTACCGCGGAGCGTACTTAGGGAGAGATAGGCATGCAAACTTTTGACAGACTTATAGCAAATTGGATCGAGTACCGACGGGGGTGATGGCGGAGGCTGGTCTGGCAGGGGCAGTTCGCTCATATAATCTGTGTACTTCGCGATGACTTTCGTTGTCTGTTGTGGGAAGTTAAAGAAATAGAGATGTAATATCTGAGGTGACCTCGCCTCTGATGCCCCTCCTCTATTTTTCTTCTGGTCGATGAACTTGTGGGCGATGGAAACATTCAGTGACGCCGTCTGTAGTGGCAAGTTAAAGAAAGAGAGCTGAAATATCCGAAGTAACCTCGCCTCTGATACCCCTCCTCCGCTTTTTCTTCTGGTCAATGGACTTGTGGGCGACGGAAATACTCAGTAACGCAAATCGGTGGCAAAGAACAAAACTCACCTCTTTGCCTTCGTTTCGTAAACCCTCGGCAGTTTCGAGGAGCTCGCGGAGGGCCTGAGAGAATATTGACTCCGCCGCCGGGGGGAGAGAGTTCACTGACCTGTTGCAGCTGCGCCTTCTCTTTTTTTTCTGCTTCGTATTCTGCTTGTATCCGAGAAATTTTTTCCCCCAAGGAGTGGATTTGGGCGTCCTGTTCAGTGAGAGCCTACAAAGTACATTAGCACCATCCTAATAAATAATCAACTGGATGGTACGAACGCCACGCAAAGCCGTTTTGTTCTCTTTGACTTTGTTATATTTGGTTTTGAGAAGCACATAACGTTCGGCGCCTGCAGCGAGAGCATCATGGGCCGCCCGGAGTTCGGTCGAAGTCTGGGGAGTTTTAACGACATATAGACCATCTGGTGAAACTTACCTCTTGACCGTCTCGTGTTTCGTTGGCCTTCTTACGCGTCTCTTCCAGCGTCTGGCAGTTCCGCTGAATCAGATAGAATTACACAAGGAAGAAACCTACTGTCTCCGCTTCGAGCCGCTGCAGTAAAATCAGAATGAGTACAGTGGAATCATCATCACATTGCAACAGGTTATATATGTACCTCTCGCAATGCCTTTGCCGCCATTCCCGCACTGTTTTCGAGTTCGGCTTCAAGCTGGATGCATTTCTGCGATGCTCGTCTCATCTCGATGTCTTGGGATGCACGGAGAAGACGTACCACCTGCAACGCCTCTCTAAGGACACAGCCGTCCTTCTGCTTTTGGCGTGTATCAGTCGAGCTCTCGCTGTAATTTCGCGTTGTCTTTTTCCAGCTGTAAAATCCGATTCTTCGTTCCAGGTTTCGTACTCTCCCGACGCTGGATTGTGAGGCTGTAGGTGGGAATCTGGATGATCAACGGAAGAGATGACATACGACGTTGGCGAGCTCCTTTTCGAGCTCCCGTACTCGGGCGTGGGATTCCTCCAGGTAGTTCGAGAGGTATGCGATGTTTTCGACGATCTCGGACGGCATGATCAAGGGAAAGCAGAAAAATTGAAAATTTGCAGGAAGCGAGCAAAGAAAGAAGGAAGAACTTCCGAAGAAGTTCGGTTACGTGCAACTGCCAACAAAGATACACACAAAGGTGCACAACTGCGGGGACTGTCAGTGTAAGCACAGGCAAGGACCTTGCAAATGGAGTAGGAAAGTTTACTTAGCTACACCCGCACCCGCACCCGCACCCGCACCCGCACCCGCCCGGGTGGAGAGGCACTGGTGAAGTGATCTTGAAGTGATCCGGGTCAAACTCTGCCGGGTGATCATCACTGGCACACGTGCCAGACACATCCATCGTCCGAGCCAAGTCCGAGCGCTCAGCCTGAGCGCTGAGCCCTTTACCTAAGGCTTTAAGCGTATGCATCGTTGTTTGCAGCTCCCGGAGCTTGTAGGGCTTGTGTGCTCCCATCTACAGAGCCCGTACGACCTCGCTCTTGAGATCAGACAACCGAAGCGCAGGGACCTCGCTGTCCTGGCAAGGACCTCCACAGTTTTTTCCAGTCATGCACTCAGATTGCTCTGGGAGTCGGTGACATTGATCAACCTTCTTCGTTGTCTTCCTTCGGACTCTTTCGAGCTAAGGACGACAGGCGAGGGCTACTTCACAAAATATATGATGGTAAGTGGGACAATTCGCCGGGCGTCTACCAAAGCACTGACCATCCATAGCAACTACTTCGCCCTTTACGGACATCCGATTGGGAACGCGTCCTCGTCTATGCCCAACTCGTGAAACATCTCTCTTCCGATCCTGATTTCGCCGATCTCTCGCCCGTTTTCCCGAGCATCAGCAAGAACATGCTCCCAAACCTCCAGGGCCTGCATTGGATGCACCGAGAGAAAGATTTTCAGCACATTGACTGCTTCCTCGCCCCCCAGCTTACCACGATTCGCATTCCTCACACATCCCTTGATGCCCTGTCACTGTTGTCGAGCCTTGCTCTTCGGTGTCCGCAGTTGACAAACATAACCCTTTTCCCTCGAGGCGCGCCGGACCTACAGCCGCTGGCCGTCTCTGCCGTCTCGATGTGTGTGCGTGGCTTGCACGGTATCGAGACACTGATCGCAGACATGGTCGATCAGCCGGCGCTTGAACATCTGTCTCGCCTTTCGGGCGTCCGGCATTTGAGGCTCGGCGAACTTCCCTCCCACTTTTCCTGCCATCCCAACGGACAACGGGGCGCTATTCCCCTCGCTTCAGACGCTGTACTTCAGCTCCGAAATCGAATCCCCGACCCGGTTCCTCGAATGGGGCAATCAACTTCCGCTTGTGGAATTTACCGCCGAATGCCCAGCATTTTCGACTGCAGACGAAGTTCACCATCTCTTTTCCGCCGCTTCAGGTGGAATATCTCATTTGCCCTTGACGGGATTTGCATTCGACAACGAGTTCGGCTCATTAGACTCTTCGCACTCCGCCAATTATCTCATCCGACCCCAGTCGCTCCGCAGCCTCTTCTGTTTTGTCAATCTGACCTCCGTGTCTATTTTATCGGCTGTGGGAATTGATTTGGATGATACCACCGTCACTGACATGGCTCGTTCCTGGCGTCACATTGAGCGCCTCGAGTTCCAATCTTACTATGGTAACACCCGCCCCCGCGCTACTCTTCAGTGCCTGGAAGCTTTTCCTAAATATTGCCCGCACCTGACCAAGCTCTCCATGACGTTCGATGCGACCGTGATTCCGACATCACACGCCGATCTCTCGCTGGCGTGCTTGAAAAATCTAGATGTTGAAGCCTCGCCCATATCGACAGCACTCCCTGTTGCCCGGTTCCTCACACGCATCTTCCCGAACCTGGAGGACATCTCAACGCTCCGAGACAGTCTAGATGGAGATGAAGACTGGGAAGCGGACGCGGGACCGGAAGCCCTCCAGTATGATCCTCAGTGGAAGGAGGTGGAGTCCATGCTGCACTAGTTGGCAATCCATGCTGTACTAGTCAGAAAACTGCGGTGGTGAGTTACTCTCCTTCGCGCCGAGTGTGTTGCTAACGCTCCCTGGGGAAAGGACTCATTGTTGAATGATGTACAAAGTCCGGCTTGAAAGGCCGCCTGTTTACTTGACGACTCTGTTTCACACTCTTGTTCCGCTCCTCAATATATTTTTGATGTTTTGACTGTACTACTGTGTGCCGAGGCTAGCTCCTTGTCACAGCGGCATACCAGCAACCCGAGAGATTATATTCATGTCACATCGGGGGATCCCCCCAGAATATCGGCGTGACAGTGATGAAAAGGGTACGGTAAATCAATGGTTCAACCCTGATGGTTCAAAATTGAGTAGCAAGCGCGTCTCACCAATGCTTGACGCGCCAAACCACGCGCATCAGGTTCGGAATCCACACTGGACGGGAATAAGTTGCGAACTGAGGCAACAGTGATGGTCATTATGGTCACGGTGGACAGAGGACTACCTTTTGCGTTGGCTACTAGTTTGCCGCCCCATTTAGAAGCTCAAAACGAATGGACATAGCCACAGTTTTGACCCTCTAAACGGGGCGACAAACTAGTCCCCACCGTGGTGGGAAAATTGTTTGGTCGGGATGGAGGTGCGGAGCCTCCGGAAGCGTGCAAGCACCTCGACGGGATCAACACAGGGTTCCACGGGTTAAGGAAGGCAATCCAAGCGTCATGGAAGAAGACACATCACCTCAGTGAGATGTCGTGAGGGAATATTGAAATAGTCGCGACCCTGCAGAGACAAATGAAACTCGCGAAAAGGAAATTTTGGAAGTGGACTCAGAGGATGGTCTTGGTCTGTGTTCGACCGAATAAATTACACGGTGTATCATGTGGGTGGGATTCAATAGAGACTACCCCAACCTTTGTTGAACTAGTCCACGACTCCGAGGACATATGCCCTGTTGTTTCTTCACCGATTGTTTGCAATTGAATTCCTGCGGCGGCCGTTTCTGCGTTGCCGAGCCAGAATATGGTGCTAAACTTCGCCGTCTCGCCATGTAGTGGTTGGCCGACAATATCTATGGTGGTTGTTATGATCACCGGAATATTCGCGACGATGAGGCTCAGACAGCCCTGGATAACGAACACGGGATCAGGACATGGCCAAGCCGACAACATCGACGAACGATTACCTCGATTACGCCTGAGAATGGGATTCTGAGATCGTCGTCCTTGAGGATAAAGCTGGCATGTGTAAGCGAAGCCTGGCAGGATGTAAACCGTTGTGCACAGGAGAACAGGGCAAGGTGAACATACAATTGTGGTGACCACACAAGTCGAGAAAATGATGGCTAACTTGCGACCTAGGGATTTGTCGGCCAGACTCCGGAATAATGGCCATGGAGCGAAAATTAAAACAGCGTCAGAAAGAACATCGGCTTTGACGCAGCTCAAATGAGCAGGATCTTCCACAAGTCGGAATTGTGGGCACTCACTGACGAACTGAAAGATGGCTACCTGCCGTGGTAAGTCACATTGTGGATTTGGAAGATGCTTCCAAGCGAGTTTCGACTCGCAAACCCAAAACAGCTGTGCCAGCAAGAGTAATCCAGTCATGAAAAACATCACGGCAGCACAGAACAGACGCCTTCGTCGTGCAGCAGATGGATCGATCCGGATGATGCTGAACAGAATGCTCAGCCGGGAGGCCCTGGAACTGCAGGGTTAGAGAGATTATCTATCGGTAATAAGCTAGCTGACATACCACACAATCGAGTAAAATGTCGTGGCCGTCAAGTAGTACACTGAATGCTCAGCCAAGCAGGGGAATCAAGAATTGACGGGCCGCACCTGCTATTCGCGTCGTGTAAGACAAATTATTCGGAGGGGGGATCTGGGCTTGGTTCGTCAGTGCGTTGACTGGAAGCGCCACGGGAATCATCACATGGAGGAAGATGGCGACCACCTGGATAACGAGAGCGACGGATGCGAACAGGGCCCAAATATCGTCCGCCCACAATCGTCGTCGACGCTTGTATAACCTGAAAGTTTGAGTCCGGAAACATTCGACTGAGCTAGAATAAGCCGCACCTATATACTGTGGCTCCAACGGCAAAAAAACTGCATGTGGCAGATGTAACTGGATATAAACTGTGAGCCAACGTCAACGAGAACGGGCCTGAGGAGTCGTACTTTTTAGCCGCATAACAGTATCATGGGCGTCAATCTCGATGTCCATATTCACTATGTTGCAGGAAACATGGGGAGAGCGGCGCAGAGTCGTAGCGGCGACGCAATTGTCATTTAAATAAAGCGCCTGATCGTAATCCGCCACAAAGCCGGACGTGCGTGAGTCTGATTTGCGAACGATTCTCATGTCCAACTTCGCTAAGGAATTCGAGAATCGTTGACGTTTATACTTGCCGGTCCAGGGACCTCAAGGGGCTTGCGAATTCGAGAGGCTTGCGAGTTCGAGGGGCTTGCGAGTTCGTTAGGTTAATGAGGGCAGAGTTCTCCGGGCACTGCGCTCCAGCGGCAGTCGGGAAATCTCGTGTCGTGATACTCGGCGCCGCGGAGACATGGCGACCAATAGACTTGCGACCCGTTCGTTTCCCAAGCGATAGGTATGGGTATTGACAAGATATGTATTTATTCATAAAAAACGCCGGGCCTCTTGCCCCTGCCAATGCATCGGCCAAGGAACATTTGACCTGGACCCTGCGAACTACCCACCGGCAAGGACTCTGACCCAAGTACTATGCATTCGAGGTTCAGTTTACTGCACACTGCAAAAAACTTGGAATTTTCTTCTTACGTTTTCCCAAGTTTTCCTTAAGGGATAGGACGTTTGCGCGAAAACGGCTAGACGGTGATCGGAATCCGCCAGTGAGTAACCACGCTTTCAGATACGTTTCGTGAGGAGCACTTCCACCGTTCATTCCAGAGGTGTGCGTATCCTCGGGGCTGTTTTTCGGTATACAACTGACTTCGATCTGCTCCAATCCCTACTACGGTAGAGCGGTGTTCGCCGCGCGCAAGTCGCACCCAAGAAGCTCATGCCGGAGTCGTAAGCGAGTGGTCAGAGAGTGAATCTTGCCGACATGTTGTCTACTGCTGCGCTTGATGTCGACGACTTCTACCATCCAGCGGTTGTGAATGCGCCACAGTCGCCGACGGTTTGATTCCCGTATCACGAGACCTCGTGGCTGAGCTTTGTTGCGGGCACAGAAATTGTGTGGGAATGGAAGTTGCGCCCGTTAGGCCATGTGGGAGGCGGACGACATCGTTGTGATTTGGGAACCGGATGGGCGCTTCTGGATCGAACGCGGGCTCGTCGTATCGGGGCCACAAATTCTGTCGTCCTTCTAATGATCGCAGGTAATTTGTTGTTGCATTGACCCGTCAGACCAGTGGGTAGGTCTGAACATGAGAATAGATTAATTAACCCTCCTTCATACCCGACATTCTTGAAGGCGACTTAGAACCGATTGCGACTTTTGGCACAAAGTCAGCTTGAATGAAAGGCGAGCAAATGTTTCACGGTGCCTAGCGGATTCCGAGGACAGTCGTTTCCGCGAGATTTACCTGGAAGGGCGAGCTCATTTGCGCGTCATCGGGTCCGCTGTGGTCCAGGACCATAAAGTGGATTTTGAAGGACGCCAAAGACAGCGACCCAATGCCTGACTTGATCGCGCTGGGGCGGTTAATGATAAGGAAGCACTTCCGAAGGAGAGAACTTACAAGAGGCATCTAATTTTTTCGCACCGTCAAAGCCAGGAGACGACATTCCGTACTGGGTCATGCCGAGCTTGACTGTAGTACACCATCCCAACGGCGCCACCGCTACACCAAAAGTCGCGAGGAATAGCACGCATCGTAGACACCGCGAATGAAAGAAAAAGTGGTCTGGAATGATTTGGGGATTGAGGGGTTAATTTTAAAGTCGAAGATTGCGAGGGTACTGTGATTCGACTGCGGAGGTTTGCACTAACACTTTTGACAGGATGGATCAGAATCCGAGGCAGCTAGCATAGAGTCGGTCTGGAAAGGAAAGGTGCGAGAAGAACCCGAGATCCAGCAAGTAGTTCAACTGTCGAAGAGGAGAGGGTTTTTGAAGCGACAGTCCGATTCAATCGGATGGGAAAAGTGCTCGATTGAGATGTAGTGAACACTCTTGAACGTCCAGAATCCAGTGTTGACAAGATCGGTTGTTCGACGCGTGGTTGGAGTGACAAGTCAGTAATTTGTCAAAAGTCCGACTCGATCGGACAGGGAAAGCGCTCGATTGATACAGGGAAGCGTGCGGTTGAGCCGTAGACCCACAGAATTCGGGGCGAGCTCATGGCGATCGAGGAAGAAAACAAGAGAACAATAGTCGGTCGGGCCGGCAGGGAATCTCTGATGACATTGCTGTTGATGACGGCACGTGCACGAACGATTGCCTGCACTGCATTCCAAGGATCCTCCGCGCACTGACCACCACCGGCTCCGCCAGACGATGAGCAGCACCCCGAGCTCGCTGCTGCAAACGACGACGACGACGACGGCACCCTCGGCTTCGAGCGCGACGGGCGCGATGGACGCGAGGGAAGAGAGTACCAGAGGCTCCACATACGGCGACGACTCGGCCAGTCGAGAGAAGGAGGCGACATCGACAGACAGCGCGCTGGGAGGGGAGGCAACACGCTCGGTTGGCTACAAGGGGAAAGCGCTGCGGTCGTGGATGCAGCTCCCGCCTGAGGTTATACGGTGCGTACAGCTATTGTCTTGATTTTGTCGGCATTTTCGTGCTTTTCTCGGTCTTTTTTCTTCTCTGCAGCCGTTGGCGTTGTCCTGCACGCGGTATGGTCGTTTTATACGACTTGCGGAGGTGTTTTACACCGTATGCACATTTAGTGGCACTTTTCGGGTCCGCATACCGTGTGGCGTCGTTCCTTGTGCCTTCTCATTCTCCTCCGTATTTCGTCTTTGGCATAGTTTAGTCTCGACAACGACGACCCAGTCTCGTCGTCGACGCCACCTTGAATTTTTCTCGGTCTTCTTGGCGTTTTCTCGGGTATCTTGCCTTGTTTCCCCCCGTTCTGTCATGCCTCCTTCCATTCTATTTTCTCTCGTCGATCCGACAGTTTCGCTTCGCGTTCACGTCGGATCTGCTTGTGATCTCTCTTTAATGCCTGCGTCTGGACCCGGCAGTCATTCATTTCGTGACTGCTTTTAATGGTCCTCGGTCTTCTTTTTTGGCTGTCATTGCGTACGGCGTCGGGGTACTCTGTCCATCTGTTCTCCTTTTGGAGTTGCTCCTCAAGAACCATTCGTTTCTTTCACGTTCTAACTCTCCCCCAGATTAATAGCAACTTACCACCTCTGCGTCGTCGACGCAAACTCACCAGTCCCTTTTACCTGGGACGTCTACACTCCCCAGAGATACCGCAAGATTCCATGGACTGAACATCTCGCCTACCTCGCTGCGCGCGACACCCGCGACATGGAGACCCTCATGTGTGTTTGTCCGCAATGGGGGCTCGCTGGTTCGTGCTCTTCCATATCTTCGATACGGTAAAAACTGACCACCGCACACAGTCGAGCAACACGAATTCTGGACCAATGCCCTCCAGCTCCTCGACCCCACCCGCCACGCCGCCCACCACGGCTGGGTCTCCCTCGCGTCCTCCCACAACAATTCCTCCGGCGGCGGCGGCTCTGCCCCCACTGCGCAGCGCGTCTCGCCCTACACCCACTTCCGCGCCCTGCTCACCTACTCGTGCCTCCCCTGCCGGCTTAACGCCCCGCGCACCAACGCCGGGCTCGACCTCGCGAAGCGTGTCGTCCCCGCGCTACGCCTCGGCGCCGCCGCCCTCTGCAAAGAGCACGCCGGCGCCCGCCGCCTACGCTACTGCGGCGTCTGCATGATCGACGGCGACATCGCGCGACGCGTCCGCGAGGACGCGCTTCGCATGGCGCAGGAGGACCTCGCGCGCACGAACAGCGCCCTGGGGCAGGCGCGGTACCACATGCACAGCCTCGGGTCCGCCCCGCCGCCGACGCACCCCGCGTTCGCGGTGCACGCGAACGGCAAAGCGCTGCTCGACGCGGCGCAGGCCGCCGCGGAGCAGGCGCACACGCGCGTGCAGCGCGCGATGGAGGCGGTAGGGTGGCCCGGGCATCCCGTGATGGACGCGGGCGTGGCGGAGAACGAGGACGAGACGGTGTTCCCCGGCGTGGGCGCGACGTGCCGCAGCTTGCCGCGCGGAGTGGCTGTGGCGGTATGCGCTACTGAGTGCGCGAGTCGTGGGGGAGGAGGAGGCGGCCGCGCTTGGGCGGGGGCTGGTGGTGGGGAAGGGCGTCGCCATCCCCGCCGCTGCTGACGTCCGCGAGGGGGACGATGCACAGAGCGAAGACAGCAAGGCGCGCGAGGCGGGCCTGATGCTGCTGCAAGGCCCTCGGCGTGACGGGCGCCTCGCCCGGGATGTTCTGGCCTGAGGACGCGGCGGTGAAGGGCGCGGTGAACGCGTTCGTCGAGCTCGGCGAGGGGACCGTCAACAGCGTGCTGGCCGTCGCGGGCGAGCGGGGGTGGCTGCGCGTGCAGACACGCTGGGTGGAGCTCATGCAGCAGGCCATGGCGGCGAAGCGGTGGGGCGACGGGACTGCGCCGCCGATCCCGACGGGCCGGGTGCAGGGGCATGATTATTCTCAGCGGGCGCCCGTTCCAAGGGAGCAGCGCGATCGGGAGCGCGAGCAGATGCGGCGCGGCGCGGAGTCCGTCGCTCGAGGAGCGCGACGGCCGATATGCGAATAACTGCCGCGAACAACGATGCGTATGCGCGCGCGGGGGTACACAGCCTCGTCCGAGTACTACGACTACGACGAGGACTACGAAGAAGAAGAAGACTCGGAGTTTGACGACGACGATTACGAGGACGAGTGTATCCGGGGGTGGGTATAGACGGGACGGGGACGACGAGGTGGCAGCTGCGCTGGAGATGACAGTGCGGGAGATGGCACTAACGGATTGGGCGCGCGCGCGGGTGCTGGATGGCGCATGGGTCGCGCCGGCGGATGTGTATTATAGGGCGAAGGTCAATGGGTTGGGTGGGTGTCTCGTCCTTTGTTCCTTTCCCTATTTGATGCTGACGATTTGTGGACAGAACCCCATGAACACGCCGTACGCTCGGTGCACCCCGTGCCCTGGTCCATTTCCCCGCCAGTCGTCGCCCCCACACGCGGCTATCGCATCCACATTCCTCGAAGCCCTCCTCTGCCCTCCCTCTCTCCCACCGCCACCATCACAACCCCCGGCACCAGCACGCCAATCCCGCTCACACACCCCGCCTGCGCCAACGCCTCCTCCCCCCACATTTTCCCTCGCCGAAGCGGCCTCACAACGCACACGTACGGCAGGTGCGCGCCGTGCTCCTGCCCGCGCTGCAGAACGTTGTCAGGCGGGTGGTGGTGGAGTGTGCTTTGGATGCAGCGGAGGTCGGCGCAGGGTGCCACCTCGGCCAGCGGCGAAGCAGAAAAAGGAGAAGGCAAGACGCTCGTGCTCGACCCCGGCCTGCGCGCGTCACGGATGTCCGCTTGCTGAGATCGTGCAGCTACTGCGCGAGGAGGAGGGGGTGTGGTTCGACGGGATGGATTGGGGCGCACGGAGGCGAAACGTGAGGAGGGAGGAGGAGGATGAACGGGCTGCGAGGGCGCGCGAGGAGCACGCTCGCGAACGTGATGTCGAGCGCGACGGGGAGCGGGAACGCGAACGCCGCCACCGCGCCGAGCGGAGTGACGACTCATCTGCGGGGACGCCGAGCGATCCGAGCCCCGTGCTCTCTACCTCGACACTGGGCACGACGCCCAGCCCGCCACCCATCGGAGAGCGGGACCTGCCACCATAGCAAAAACAAGGAGCGCGAACTAGACAGTCCGCCCCACGATCCCCGTAGCGCCCGTGCTGGACCCTCCGCGGCTGCTGCGGCCCATCCCGTATATCCCCGAGTCCATCACGCATTTACCGAGCTACAGTTTGGAGGCGATTAAAGCCGTAAGTCTCTTTCTGCCTCGCGTTTGGAGCCAAGCTGACGCGTGTGTGGATTCTAGGTGTGGCGCGAGGCCTTGCATGCCATTATACCACTGCCGCTGCACGGTCTGCGAGCGCGCGATGGCGGCGCAGAACGGGGGCAAGGCACCCAGCACTACCACCACTTCCGCGGCCGCGCGCGCATCCACGCCTGCGCCCACGCCCCAGCAGAAGGCAGATGTCGGTGGCTGCGGAGCGCTGAGAAGAGCGTTGCGCCGGACGGGCACTGGGTGCACGTCTCTTCTGAAGACGACGCCGACGAAGAGGGCGCGGACAGCGTCATCAAGCTTGTCGAGGAGGAGGAGGAGTACGACCCCGACCGCGACCCGCGCCTTGAGCGCAGCCGCGCGGGCGGGAAGCCGACCGGGAGGCTGGAGGGGTTAGAGGGGTTGACGGACGCGGAGCTCCTGTGGCTGCAGCAGGAGGAAGCGGAGGAGGATCAATGGGCGGCGAAGGAGAAGGAACGGGGGGAAGAGCGGGAGATGGTGCGTCGGTGGGAGGCGGCCCACCCCGATTACGAGGACCAGTACGAGGAGGAAGAGGAGGATGACACTGGTGGGGGCGGGGGCGGCTTCATGCTCAATCCGGCGCCGGCGGCATGGGTGGCGGCGGGGACGGGGCGCAAACGCTCAGTGGACGAGCTGGACGGGGGCGGGGCGGACGCGCACTCGCGCGGGGGGACACCACCCAAGCGCGCGCGCACGAAGGAGCCGTTCCCCGAGCTTGCGAAGCGGCGCTCGGAGGAGCTCGATTTCGACGAGAGGGATGCGGACTCGGCGAGTGTGGGGTCTGCGCCGAAGCGCGCGCGCATCGAGGCGGTGGAGAGCCCGCTGGATTCGAGCACGCCCGTGTCTGTCCCTGCGTCGGGCGAGGAGTCTGCGTCCTCCTCGCCCGATATGCGCGCAAAATAGACTAAAGAAGACGACTGACGACGCATGCACTAAAAAGGGGCCTCCCAATGGACGCTCTACGTTTCTTCTTTTCTTATCTCTTCCCTTTCCTTCTTCTCGCCAGCGCTTTCTTTTGCTTACCGTCTACGACATGTATTCATTCATGCCTGCTTTCCTTCCGCCCACTGATACTTAAATAAATGCATACCAGGTAGCAACTTGTACACACCATCTCTTTGGATACGCACCGTACATCTTTTGTGTAACCTGACTAAACAAATAAGTCGTATAGAGCGACTTGGAATCGACTTTGTATACTGTGCCAGTTATCCAGAATCCCAATATAGTAATTCCGAGTCGGGCGTGCTGTTTGTCTTACACCATCATGTCTTCTACCACCAAGTCGAGGACGTCTGTTCTCTTGAGGCGGACTGTAGCCGCCTTGCTCCGCCAGCGGTCCCCCGCGAAACGTCCATCCCATTCGCGACCACTCAAGACCCAATTGCGCCATTCGAAGTCAATGCTATATCTTGTGACAACGATCCGAGTGCATCCTCGAGCTCCAAGTCCTACAAAGCACCCATAGCCAAGGTCCAGCTGATCCTTATCGACGTTCTTCCTACGCAATCTTGGACTTCGGGAGGCTGTCGTAGAATGCGATAAGGTCTCACACGCAGTCCATTGCCCACCGTCATTTGCTAGTGGTTTTCGCCTTCGAGCAACAAACTCTCGACCTCGACGCCGTCAGAGAACCCTTCTACTGGTTTTTCGTCGTGGACTGCCTCGCCGTGAATTTTGCTGGAAGACTTCCGGTCTTCTTCATAGCCGGATATCGGAGCAGAATGAAGCAGAGGATTCTTCTCTACTAGTCCTGTCGTTGCTCAAATTTTCAAGACGTGCTGAACCGGCGTTTACAGCAGTTCTTGGAGATTTCAGCTGGAGTAACTAAGTCGTAACTGTGCGAATAGGACGTGGTAGCGTGCCTGGGCCGGGACTCTGGAATGCATCCGCGCACCTGTCTGTTCCTCGTTCCCGGCCCGAACGGCTACTCCTCCTGCTCCACGTCGCGCTCCTGGGTCCTCGTCATGCGCCCACGACCAGATTTCCTTCGGAGTACCGATATCACTGAGTCTCGTTCGCCGTCAACCACTATCAACCGACGCTGTCGCTCTACACGGGATTCAAAATAAAACAGAATTCCCAGAGCGTTGGTTTGCACCTTCTAGCATCGCGTATCAATCTACGAAGACATCGTTCACGAAGCAATCTGGAAGGAGGAGTTAAATCCAGTGCCACGAGCAAAAGATGCACGTACAAGTGAAAAAGACAAAACTATTCAGCTATCACCTAAGGTATTACATTCTTCATCCAGATATTAATGAACATGGGTTTGTATCGGAATAATATACCGGCAAGTCTTGAATATACCGAACTTGAGATCCGCTCACAAGTGCATCTCTCAGCAATGGAATTGTGGTTGCCACTGGTTTGAATAACTTGAATTTCAATTGCGTGCGTACCCGGAACAAATTAACAAACCGATCCATGGCTTCACGACCTGCTTTCAGACGCGTTGAACTGTCGAGCTGTTTGAGTGAAATACAGCCATGGACCATCACAACACCAGGTGATAACCTGGACGCAAGTAATGCTCTCAAATCACAGACATCGATGTCGCGTCGTTCAAATGTGGGGCCGCGGGCCAAGGTCTGTGCATACAATGGTTTTGGGGTGCGTTAGGGTGCTGGTGGCCATAAAACGATTTTGATCTGTGATGGAGAGCATCTTTCAGCCCACAACAGCGAGGAAAGGAACCCGCGAAGCTTGCGCTATGCCTTGGGCGGGCTTAGGGCTGAGCAGTTTGTGTCTGAAATTCTTGATCCAGGTGATGGGGGGCATAGGTCAGGTCAGAGGAATGTTGAGAGCTGAGAGCACTATTACTAGTCGGGAAATTTCGGATCAGCGTGATGTGGCTGGGATGGGTGACAGATGCCGTCACGCTGGCTTCAATTTCTCCCACTCAACAATACTGGACGTTCAGCAAGATGTCCTATGCACGCCTAAACAATTCCACACGTGCAGAAATCGACCAGTCGCAAGTCTTTGCGACAGGCACTTTCAAGAATGTCTGGAAGGGCATCTACACGGTCGGTGCCCGAACCGGGCAACCATGCGTTGCCAAAGAGTTCAAGACCGGCTCGGTTTACGAGAGTCACTACTTCGAGGAGGAAATGAACGTCATCCGCCTCACGCAGGACGTCATTGACGCATGGCACGCCGAAGCAGATCATAGATAGCGACATCCGCCTCAATACTCCCGAGATTTGGGAATATTCTTACACCGGTGTACGCCTCCTCCTCGAGCCGATGATCGAGAACTTTGAGAAGTTCAACAGCAATACGGGCTGGGCATCCAACACAGGCGGAGCCTGGAGTGAGGCCATGCAGGCATTGAGCCATTTCTCATTCCACAATTCAAACGGCCAGTCCCTGCTCTGTGATCTCCAGGGGGGTCTCTACAGCGATGGCTAGTAAGTCGACATCTCTCGCTGTCTTCTATTACCGCGCCAGTATATCCCCTACTTCCCCCATCGCAATTAACTCAGCTGACCAATTCCCGCCTACTTAGTGTCCTCTCCGATCCTGTTATCATGTCGCAAGGCCAGGATTGCGGCCCAGCAGACTTGGGTCCTGATGGCATCCGTTCCTTCTTTCAAAGGCACCGCTGCGGGCGCTTCTGCAAGTCTGGATGGACGAGGCCCAGGATCCTCGGCCAGGCCGTGCATCCGATGAGAGTGGGCACGACCATGATAAATCCCGTTCACTTGCCGACTAGGCCCAACCGCAACCCTCTCACGAGAGTGCCTGAAGCTTACTGATGGGCTGTGATGGGGTATCAGAAGTCAAGTTTTGGGAATCGGGTTCGGTGCACGGCCGCCAGGGCCAAAAGATTTCTTGGTGCGATGTTGTCGGGAGCTTTATCTAATGTTTTCCACTCTTTCGAAGTCCTCCCGATTTATTCTTGTCGACCGCTGGCCTACCCTCAAATAGAACGGATACTCGCGCGCTCGCACACTGTCCTTGGTTTAGAGTCTCTGCCGAAATCATGGCTCTACTTTCCCCCTATGGACAAGCGAGAGAATAGTGAGAAAGAACAACGATAAGGTTGAGCTACATATCTATCCATCTCTCTCGTTCTCTTCCACATCTGCTGTCTCACTCTCCCAATGCATTTAATATATTGCCGAAAAAAATCGGAATAACGTGTTGCCTCACCCTAAAGTTATAAAGTATCGATTCGATTTGCCTCCTAAGTGATCAAGGCAAAAATAAAATGTTGATCGTGCAAGGAAGGTTGGGAGGGTATTTATTCCGAACCAGTCGCGGGTGGATAGCTCGCTGAAGCGGAGAAATACCTGAGCGACGCAGAAGATAGAGCGGCTGTCGAGTCGTTGAAATGAACTCGCTCGGAGCATAGCTCGGCCACGCCCGGGCCCAGACAGAGGCGCCGGCGTTGGACATGCTTTTCGTTGACTTCGAGAATCTTGTGCGGCGTTGGGGCTGACCCATTTTCTGAAAAACATGGGAGTCGTGTGAAGTGAACGGTTTGTAAACCCGCTTATCGCGCCAATGATCGGAGCGTGTTCACCGTTCCGGCGGTCCGTCCGGTGGCAAACTTCAAGTTGTTGGGATTGGCAGGTTGGTAGGACATGCATCCGTTAAAGCTTGGCTATCTAGAGGACGCCTACACTGCCTGAGACACGAGATGATTTATGGGCTTCCCTTTCTTCAGTGGGCAGGGCTATGGAAGGCTGTCAGAGCGGAACTGCTAGGTGGACCACACATGGCCAGGAGTACCTCCTCCAGCGATTCGGCCTTCCGCTTTCCTGAGGCTCGGACGGGATGGGTTAGGGACTGATTTCGGTCCGTTCCTAAAATAATCAAGAAGTGAGAACAATCCCATTGAAATAGAGAGAACCATACTGACGGTATTAGCTGGGAGAAGCGCGCAGGACCCAGACCTCTTCCAACGCGGAGGGTGAACGCTGTCAGCAGGAGGTCTAAAATAATCAAGTGTAAGAATTGGGAAGCATCATGACTGCGGCATGGGAAGGACGTATTTCACGGCCGGGACGGCAGGAAGACGAGCATAAGCCCGGAGATTTGGAGCGGAGGAGCGCTGGAACAAGCCTGAAATCGGCGACGGTCTGGAGTAGAACAATCATCCTCGGCGTCGCTGCGTGCACTGATCAGTTGAATAAAATTGAGGTCCTCCGGGAAGAATACTTGGATTCATGTATACGCCTCTTCCAAACACTCGCCTAGCAGGCATTGTTGGCCACTGGAGTGTCTGTCACTAGTGGATCACAGTTACCCTCTCTAGACAAAAAAAAACCGGCATTCCCATTGATCGCATCCCCAAGACGTCTGTTAAAAAGTTGACTGGCGAAAATGTGTAATGGAGGGGATTGCTTACCGAGGCTTGGGTCCATACGTAGCGTACTTGTGGTTAATTTTGACCGAGTAGCAGACATACCGTGCGGCAAACGCGCCAGAGAAACTTGGCTCGGAGAAAAATCAAGTTCAAGGTAGTATATACGGCCCTGTTGGTCAAACCAGCGCCGCGGAAGTTTTCAAGACATCAATAATGAGACTGAGGTCATCGTCGTTGAACAGCGTTAGGGTAATCGAGCCAGAACCCAATGAAAGGCGGAATGGTGGTGATCCAACTTCTTCGTCACGCTGTGACATCACGCAGTAGGCGCTTTGTCGCGTCTGTCAACTTTCGGAGGTGTCCGTCGCGGCGCGCTTTCTTTCCGGCTCTGGTCTGCCACTTGCCACTGGTCTGCGGTGCCGCACAATCGACCATGTTGCCTTCATCAGATGACGAAATCGACGCGTTTGGCCTCGAGGACTTCTCTGCGGACTTTCTTGAGGAGTTAGATCGGGCGGAGGAGGTATTTCCTTCAAGGCACGTCCCATTCTCATCATTTTACGTGTCCTTTGACCGCGTCCTTTTTATTAGTTTCTGTTCCATGCCTCCGAGTTCCGCTGATCCCGACACCTCGGATGACGAGTTTGATTCGATGTTTCTCGAGCCCTGCTCACAAGAAATTACAGACGCTCTGGACGAGATGGAGCATCCGAACTTTGTGTTCTCGCAATGTAGATCCCAGTCGCAATCTTCTCCGTTGCCTCCGGTCTACGGGCAAACACAGCTTGAAGTAGATACTGCACTGGACCTGTGCTCTAGCCTGAAAAACAGGTATTTAATCTTCCGCCACGTCTCTGCTGCCGCGTTGACGGTGAATGTAAGTGTTTCCATTAAGCTGGAGCCGAGTTCCCCACCAGCAACCATGTCTTCACCGCCTGCCACTCCTCCGGCAGAACACCACCGTCAGCCGCAAAAGAGCGCACTCTGTCGAAGAATCGTAAGCCTTTTCGTCTCCCTCCTCGTGTCCTCCTAATCACATACCCCCCGTCGTAGCAGTCCGCCACGTCGCAAAAAGCGCAAACCATCCGAGTCCCCGCCCCCTCCGGAGCCTACCCACCTCTCGCAATTCTTCGCGGCATATCCCAAATATGAGTATGACCCCTCCGGCCCGGCCTCACAGCAGTTCCAGAAACTCCGGCGTGTCTGCAAGTGGTCAAAAGCAGACGCCGCCGAGGCGTGCGCTGGGTATAACCGCGCCTTGGGACTCACATTCAGCCAGGCGTACGGCGACGACGTCGACAGCCTCGAGAATTGGCAGCGCCTCTGCAGCACAGTCGAGATCCCCGTGCCCGACTCGCTCAAGGAATGCCAATTCGTTCGTTTATTCAGCGCGCTCTCTCTCTCTGTTTGGAGCTGACTTTGCATTCTCCTCAGGCCATCGAGGACGCCCATATCAACCTCATAGACCTAGTTGATGTCAAGACCACGGGAGCGCCGGTCCACCGGTTCGCGACGGAGGCCCAGCTGAGCGCGTACACCATGCGCACCGGCAAGATCTTCCCACGAGACTTGGCCTACAAAGGGCAACTGCTCCGCCATCTTCTCCGGCGTATTTTCCATCCTCCGGCGGAGAACCTCATGCGGCGTGGAGGGTACTGGGTTGAGCGCAATCCGGAAGGGGTCTAGGCTACTGTCGTGTCGATTTCCGTGTTATTTCTTCTCGATTTGTTTGGTGTCATGTTTCTTCGGTTAACCTTCCATTTCCCTCTCTACGGGCTTAGTTGCATGACAGCGAGTATCTTAGTCGGCGAATGCGAGATCTTGTTTGAGGCCTGTGCTCCCTGTGTCAAATATGTTGAACTCAAAGCTCCGAAGATATTAGTTTCATCCGTGGCTACAGGCAAAGTTTCTGTCCATCCTTCGGAGCCCTCTGTCCACGAAACGGAGCTCATAACCGCTCCTCATTTTCCCCACACTGCACCTGTCCGCAGTATCTTGATTTTTCCTCGCTGCAGACCTGGCAAACGGCTTAAAATCGTCTTTCGGGTACTTATGAATATACTGCTGCCCGTATATCCGTGGATCTAGCACCACCACGCAGGTCTATATCGTGAATGAGTTCCGCAGCGGCAGCTAGAAGACTTGGTCCTCCTCAGATGAGTATCTAATCATGGAACCCAGTACCTCAACTGATTCGATACAGGATGTGTAGTTCGTGGGAAAAGTTAACATGGTGTCGAGGGTGACGAAGTGTGGACAAGGGCATGAATTATTTCCAACAATATACAGCAAAGGCAATATCCTGTTCGTTCGATGCCGTAGAGACCAACTCGTTATGACCAAACACATTTGGGCCTCCCATTGATGTACGGCTCGTGAAGTCCAGTCCGTTCGCAATTAGACGCAGGCACTCTACCGCAACCGATCCGCGTGGTGGATATCACTCCCGGTCATTGTAGTCAGTATCATCGTACATAATGTGAACCGATTGTAACTCCACCATCTCCGGGTGTTCGCGCCGCCGATGCAAACTGTTGATAACATCGGTATAGTTAGTTTCGCCGTAGTAGATGATCGTGAGGTGACAGAGATTCGGTGGTATGGGCCGCTCGGGTTCAGTATCGATGAAAGCTCGAATGTTGCGCAGTATCCTTGATCACACCATGCGTCGTATGCTTTCCGCATTGGAACTCCATAGTTCACATCAGCGGCAGCGTCGCCTTTTCTTGCAACCGTGACGCAGAGGGATGGTAAAACACGCATTGAGGTAGTCACCGTGGATAGGGCGGAGCTGCAGATAACTTGAAGTCCGCGCGGTCGATGACGCCCTGAAAGAGGAGGACAGCTTGGTTAGCGAGAGCGACGCAGGATAGAATGCAAGCAAAAGGATAAAACAGATAGAGATGGAAGATAAAAGAGAAGGGAATGAGGTTCTTCCCCAGGTCCGACGGCAAATACAGTAGGTCCTCCCCACAGCAGCGCATATGTTTGAAACGCGCTCGCTTCCAACATGCACTAAGGTGGGCCCCCGGCAAATTCCCCCGTTCGATTCACCTCTCGCCCTCCCATCTACCGCCAACGCCGCTTCTCCCGGGATTCTTAAAGACGAGGCGCGCACGCAATCCAAAGACGTCAACGAAAATAGGCGCCATCTGAGACGGTATTCCTCGTCTTCAGGAGCCAAAAACCATGTTCGCTGCCTCCTCCGCATATTCAGGGACGCACCCCTCCCCTCGCCACATATCACCTTGCGGATGAAAACCGCGAAGCTCGCACAACGTGCTTCGCCTCCATAACCAAAGTCCACGGCGCACCCCCACCACCACTTGTGAGCGGGCTCGTTCTTGATCCCAGCGACGCTCAGTGTTCTTCCTGTAGTCGTCGCGTGTGGGCAGGCATTCCTCCTCTTCCTCACGTCTTCCCCCCACCATTCACACTTCCTCGCCTCCCCCCGCGCATGTGCCAGCCTACTCTTCCCGTCACAACAATGCTCAAACACGAGAGAAAAAAATGGGAAAAGCAGCTGAAAATCAAACGCACCACAAGTTTCTTGCGTCCATATACTGCCGGGGTCCAAGCGGTGGCAGGTATCCATGCCGGCGAGGGTGGTGTTTTCCAGATCTGTGTACAAAATGAGTCGCGTTACATGGGGAAGGAGGAAGGACAGCGGGAAGAGGGAAGAGGGAAGAGTCTGAGGGATGAAGAAGGATGGAAGAGTGGAGACGAGAAGAGGGGCGAAAGAGGAAGAGGGAAGGTGTACGTGCATCTCGGGCGGGGACGGGACGTCGGAGGGCACTGCGGGAGGATCAGCATGGATATAATGTGGGATGGGTATTGATGGGAATGAGAGGGCGACAGGGGAGTAGGGAGAGGAAAGGGCGAGGAGGCGCAGGAAGAGGAAGGAGGACGATATAGGTAGAACGCGTAGTATAATTCAAGGGAAAGTAGGGAAGGAACGGACGAGAGAGCGGGGAAGGCACAAGGAATATTGAGAAGGGTATGAGGGACGGGAATGGTGCGGAGAGGATAAAGAGCTACAAAAACGCACGTGAAATGGCGCGACTACCGGCGGCAAGGAGACCATTATGATGTCTGCGAGACGCGTCAGTTCGAATGATTGATAAATGTAGACCGGACACACCTTCTCTCGAAAGACGATACAATATTACGACCTTCAGTATCGGGTCGCCAGTCGACACACCACGCGGGGTGTGCTCATTCGGGCGATGGTCGTCTGTGAGTGTTTCAGGACCGGAGGTCTGGAAAAGATTAGTTTATAAACGAATAGTAAGAAATTCACGGAACATATAAGGGATGGGATAGGGAGAGAAACACAGCACACCTCTTCCGGATACGGGGCACGCTCGGTGGTGCTGGCGCTCCTAGAGGTATCGGGAGCACAAACGGGCGCCGGCCATGGAAGTTGGCGCTCCGCATGCGTAGCTGCAAGCATTCCTCGGACTACAAGGAATATTGGGTGAAGCGATTAACTAGCCTAAGAGAAACGCGTCAGAACTCATGTGAAAGAAAAGGGATAAGGACTCACCTCAGGCGATCAAGCCACTTCCAATCGAGCGTATCGCCTACCCATTGGGCCTCCACATCTGTGGCCTGCGGTGCAAGCGTCGACCTTGGGCGAAGGGAGAGATTGGCGCAGTCGGATGGTTTGTGCGGTTTCGCCTGCGACCAAAAGAGAGTGTGCGCCGTAGATTGTGTGGGTTTGCTCCTGAATCAGAACGTTGTGCATGGCCATGGGACGCCACCAGAGGGAATTTGCTGAGAATGGCAGTCCGCGCAGGCTAGAGCGGCGATAAAATCAGGCAATCACGCGCGTGGTAAGTCTCGACCGGCATCTTGCTTTGCCGGTCCCTCCTTCACCTCGACCATACATCCACGAGCGGTCATCGACTACGATCTTCCTGGATGCGTTCAAGCTGTTTTCGACTATGCTTGGGTTTCCTTCGTGCCCCACTTGGGTCCCCACTTACACAGATTTCCTTCGGATTGTCGCCGGAGGTCTCCGGTCTGACCTCTTGCTTCTTGGGATGCTGTCTAGGCTCCAGAACTTGCGGGCCATAGACTTCCTCTGCTGTGTTGATCCTATACACCATCTCACCAACATCTTCTGTCTTTGCGCTTCGTGGCTTCCGCGTCGGAAAGAGTCGGTTCTGGGATTCTGGCGGTCTGAGGTGCTTGTACTACTTGTTCAGTCTAGTATCCTCAGATCTCGGCTTTGGTGTTGGCTTATGGGCTCCGAGTCGTTTCGCCGTTTCTGGAAGTCTCGGAATTACCGCTGCTCTGGTCATTTTTTTGACTCCCCATGGCGGTCTTGGATTGAACTCTTATTCTAGCCCCACCACTCCAAATCGTCCCAATACCGACCGTTCCACTGGCAGTGCTGCAATTATTCGATCATTTTCGATGCCTGGGTCTTGGCCTTCATGCGTTACTGTAGCGACCGCCGCCAGCGGAATGCAAGCAAGATTTATTCGGTCTTGATCGTGTTGGATATCTGCTCAGTACTCAGTAAGCCCAGTAAACTACTCAGAAATTGCTCTGCGCTTTCCCGTGGTCAGGAGATATTTTTTTCCTGCCACCTTTCGGATTTTGCGTCTATTTCGAAGAGCTGTAACTATGGCGGTCCAATTGCACATTTAGTCCCGCGTGCAACCACATGACCAAAAATACATTTCCGCACAATGTGAAGTCTCATGAGTCAAAATCCGCATAAAAATCAAACATGTACTTACATTGCGGGAAATCAGATCGTTCCGCAATCGTGCAAAGCCGGGGTGCCGCGCAAAGTCGGCATGTTCCGAAACCCGCGCAAAGTCAGGTGGCTGAAAATTCCGCACAAAGTCGGGAGAGTGAAAATTCCGCGCAAAGTCAGAAGATGGCGATTTAGCGCAAAGTCGAGTTCATCCCCAGATCATTCTGCAACCAAGAAAGATTCTGAATTCCCATTTCAATGACAAAGTAAATTTCAAAGCTTGGAATGCTACAGCCCTAGGAGGAAATAGGATGAGAGTTCTGAAGGCAGTAAAGTAAAGATCATGCAAGACAGAGTTACGATTCTCGGGGGAAGTAAAGTAGCAGTAACATGGGGGAGTGTATACGTGACAAAAAATCAACTACTGGACGCAGTGGAAATATGTCGGAAGGCAGCTCGAATCGATTCGTCAGTCTGGTATTTCATCAACTCTGCAACAGCCTTGACAATTTCCTCAGCCTCCTGCTGAAACTTCCCTTCCTCCAAGATCGCGTCAATTGTCAAATGGAGACAGCCATCACATACACCATCCATTCCGCCATCCCGAACATCCAACAGTGTCTGGGGAATGTCACCAGATGAAAGGGTGATCTCGGGGTGATGGATTAGACGTGCAAAGCCTTCCCACCATTCCCTTTCCCAGTGAAATTTACATCCCCAGCGTGTCTTGCAGTCTTGTGATTGAGAAATCTTCGGTGTGCTATATGCAAGGTGGGCACGATGTTTCCGAATTTTGTCTTTGGTCTGCATCAGATAGTAACATCCTGTTTCGCCGATCTGGGCAAGGTTGCGAAGAGTCAACGACGAGTCAGAACATTTCATGAGAGCTTGGAAGGCGGGTCCAATCCACTGGTCAACTCGGAACATACTACGGGCGAGTTGGAACTGGAGAGCAGGATCAAAACCTTCCCCCTTCCACTCAAATTCAGTGATTGAATATGCAACACCATCCTCCAGCTGAAAAAAAGTCGAGAGCTGGAGGACTGAAATGAGGAACTCGTCTGTCTTGGGGTGCTCACTATGAAACAAAGTTAATTACGTTCGTAGACCACCTGGCATATCGGCAACGTACCTCGGTCCTTTGTAAAGATATATAGTGGAATCGCTGAAATTGTCTATACCAGGCCCAAGATGCCGGCGAAGCTGTGTTAAATGTGACCGTCTCATACCAAGTCCTCCTGTCGGGCGAGGCAGTACCCTTACTGTGGAATTTGATTTGCGAACAATTGATAGCTCGGAACCCAAGACAGAGGCTTTAGGATGGATATTAGAGGACATTTCAGAATTCTCGATAGAAGGGAGAGACGGACGGACGGAGGTGTGGTGTGGATCCGTTTGCCTCAATATCCCGCATTGCGGGGTTCGATGAATTCACGAATCAACGTTTATGTTCCGTGAATCGCCGAAGCTCGGAATTCCCGCTACCTTTAGGTAAGGGTTTCTATAGAGAGCCTGATTTTTCGCAACTTGCAGTAAACGACATTTTTGGTCATTTTCTTTTGCGTCAGCACTGACCTCTCTGATCTCTCCGCCAAAAAACCTGCGGCAACGTTGATGGCCATCTCAGCCACTTGCAGGGCATCACATTTTCGTCAGCTGATTTTTCGTAACCCCCAAAATCTTCCCCCGATGTCGGACAGCTCCGTCGGATCTCCCCAACCATCTCCCACATTCGGCGACATGTCACAACCTCTTGCTCCCAACTTCCATGATGCTTTCCGCTAGCTTCTGCAATATACCACTCTCTTCTTCCATTGACCTGTCTTCCGAAGCCTCATTGCTGTCTCGAGACTGGGTGCTGTCTACTGGGGTCTCAGCTTCTCATTCTGTAGCCGCGGGCCCTCTTGTTCTGCCATCTGGTGACTCAGTGTGCTCCATGAAGACGAAAACTGCAAGTGTATTCGGGTCTCTCATATGACCTTATTCTCGGCCGTGACTGGTTCCTCTTCTGCTGTCAAGTGCTTCCCCATGTGTCCTTTGTCAGGTCAGTACCACATCTGTTAACGTTCAGCTTCATTTATTTGTTAGCAGTCAACCATTTGCCTTCGTCCCCCGATGCCGGGTCTGCACATGTCGTGCCACACAATTCGGGGTCCGCACCCAACACAGCAGCACTTGAATGTAAGTCTCTTGCCGTTCTTTATACACTATGAAATTTATATCCTGCCATACCTCTCCTTCCATGACTCCTGTGAACACAATCCGTAATATCTTACTTTGACACCAGAGAACCCGAACTTGTATCTCAGTATTTCGTTCAGATTAACTGACAATGAAAAAATCTTTAGAGCTACATGCTCTCCGGTGTGCCGGTCTGAGTTGACTGCAATGAAGACGTGTCTCGCTACACCACATTGTGACAAGGGCGTGTGCAGATCATGCAGTGGATATGGCAAAGACTCCGCGCCCCGATGATCGTTCATGTCGAGTTTTGTGTCGTGATGTCGACTCTTCTGCTGACATGTAAAAAGCTGTTTTGAATCTTGTTCTAGATGCGGAAGATAAGCTGATGACCACCGAAAGCCTTTCGCATGTTGCTGCCGCACGCGTAATTTACGGTTCAAACTGCGCCCCAGTGTCAAGCTCTGGAAGGTCTTCTTCCGCATCTGTTGCAGACACACCAAATCCTCTGGAAGTCATCGGAAGCCCATTCTTCTTTTAATTACTGCTTTGTATTGCCTCCCAGTCAAGGACAAAATTTCCTTAGACTCTGACATGTCTCGTGTCCCGCTGCGCTCATCAAGACAACTCCGAGATCCCCGAGCAGCCCGATCCGAACACGGCTTCGCGCACCTTGCTTTCTCGCCTGTGCCATCATCGCTGTCCCTTTTCCCAGATCGTTATCTCTTCGCAGCCGTCACCCCTCGATCCAGTGAACTCATTTTAACTCCAATACATTCCCCCTTCGCACTGCCTTTTCACAATTGACCTTAGACATAATGCCGTTTCCCGCTCCTTTTTACTTATGATAAATTCCTATATCTATTAGTGTTGCAACACAAACTGTTTTTCCCCTGTGAGTTTGTCCCTGCTCGCCTCCAGCATTGTCCCTCGTGGTTGCCGTGCTCACGCCTATGCCTACGCCCACACTCATGCTGGCACAAGTATTGAGCAGCATTGATCCAACTCGCACACATTCCCCTTCCTACTACCTGGTGCTCGCCTATCCCCAGATGTTGTTCAAAAAGTCTCTGAACATGTTGCTAGCGGTGAATCACCCACACCCAAGAACGAGGAAGTCTAAATTTACTGAAACAAGTGAATGGTGTTGCTTCTTCTGTTCCAGGCTCTTCCGCGGCTCGCGGCGCAATTAGAAATGAACTTCATAATAAATCTAACCATCAACCCAGCAGATGTCTATAATCCAATTGTATAATTTCTTGCCGGGCAAGAGATTGATGTTGATTTATTACTTCTGCAAGATGTGCCCAACTATTGGGAGCAGTCTGGACTCGTTGCTGAAAATCCCGCCGTAGCTGCACATTCTTTCAATTTGTATGTGGAAGTGTTTATCTCAACGTTGCTAGGCTACGACCAAAAGTCTTGACGGTACTCAGTCACTCAGTTCAATAAATTCATATGATATTTGGATTGCAATTGAGGAAAACAGGCTAAGGGTAGCGGGCTCTGCCGCTTTCCGGCCCTACCCGCCTTATTAATCAGCACCCTTCACCCGAACCGCCACCACCAAACCACCACGACCAGACGGGCCCTGAAGCGTCCACGCATCCCGCGTGCTTGGATTGAATTCAACTGGGTGAATCCAGACTGTTCAGATTCTTGTGGTCCTTCTGATTGGATGATATTTAGCAGAAATCGCACGAGAAACATCGCACAAAAAATGTCTGTCAAGGAGCTTCGCGCGCGGATCGAGAAAATCTTGTCCGAGATTGAGAAATTGCACCGCGATAAATCCCTTGTCCAGCGCCAGCTCAACGCTATGCTCGATCCTGTGGCACGCCTATCACTCGAGATTTCATTCGACATTTTCCTCCACTGCCTCACTCCCGCCCCAGCGTTGGACCTCCCTCCGTCTGGTACTCGCTGTGGCCTGGATCCCTACCTCATTCTACTTCTCAATGTCTGCAATGCTTGGACAACCATAGCTTTATCCACCCCAGATCTATGGACCACTATCGACATCATTTTCCCGTGCGCTGAGGGCTTCCCAGAGATCCTCGAGACCTGGTTGCAACGCGCTCGTAATCGTCCCTTGTCCATATCACTTTGCGGAGATTTAGAGGACCCAAGTGCTTTCGTCATCTCTGCAATCATTTGGAAACATGGTCAGCAGCTTCGAAGCCTGGAAATATGCGCCGACACAGAGAATGAAGAGCGATATGTTGACCTTTTTTTGGGCACGCTAAAACCGGGTCCATTGCCGTTGCTCCAAACGTTGGCGATCCGCGGAATGCTTGATGAGCGGGAACCTTCCGGTGACCTTAATTCTCTGCGGGAATTTTCCGGTCCACAAATTCTGGAACTGCTGAGTCTGGCGCCCAACCTCGTGGAGTGTATTTTTGACGACGTTGATGACGTCGACTTTGTGTCCGACCCGTCCGACCTGGACCCCACCCCTGAATACTTGATTCATCCCAATCTGCGTCGGTTGAGCTTCGGACCGCGCACAACGAGTTCTAAAGGTCACGACGGCATCCTCCGGTGGCTTTCAGTGCCTAGACTGGAAGCCCTCTCGGTGCCGCTGTACTATTTGTCCGCTAATGATTTCCTTTCCTTCTTGGAAAGGTCATCACCACCCCTCCAAGAGCTGGTCGTCGACGACGGATCAATGCTCATTAACGACATCCGACTCCATGATTTCTTGCGTCTCGTACATCGTTTTGAGATATGGCAGTTAAACGCTCAGATGACACAATTGTTGGCCGCATTAGAGGACTCGTTCCTGCCCAACCTCCGCGATCTGATCATTCATAATCTATCCCTAACTCACTTTCCCGATTCCTCCTTGGAAACACTCCTTCGCACCCTCTACGCCCGTCGCCCTCAATTCCAGACCCTTCGCATTGAGGTGGAAAGTGGTTCGCTCCCCCGGCACATTGGCCTTGTGGCGAGGGAATTGGTGGCTAGTGGCATTCAAATATACATCGGTTCCAAAGAGCGTAATTTCGTAGTCGCCTGATCCATCGTGAGTTAGCGCGACGGTGCTGACCGGTTTATTGAACTAAAACACGGATTTAATAGGTTGCGGCCGGAAACTCGTTGCTCGTGGACGTATTCTCGAATGCTAGACGTTTCTGCCGGGCAACATGAGTAGGAAGCATTCGCCGAGACCGTCATTGTTTTCCACAGAAATAAATTCTTCGTGAGCTATGTATCAATTTCATTTTTGGGATGGCTGCAGGGCAACGGAAAATTGAAATATATATATATATATATTCAGACTAGCGACATTCGTCCTCACCGGCGCGCTCGCACTTCGTCCGTCCGCACCGTTGTCCCACTTCTCGGCCTTGGGCAGCAGCGCCCATCCACAGCGTCTTCGGGAGGACGCGGCGTGTCCCAAAACACGGACTGTGACCTGCGGAATGGATAGATAAGGCTCCATAACACGCATTGCAGAAATTAGGACGTACGACGAGCTGCGTGGTCTGCGAGGAGCGACAGAAAGTCCACGGCGCCGCTGTGATTCTCGCGCGACGTCCACGCGACTTCCAGAGCGTCCAGGACGATGAAAACTTCATATCCGCAAGGGAGTCAGTCATCTACAAAGTGGTTTACCTGCCCGCGGAGCTTTGTCGCCGGGATTGACCGCTTCGCGTCTCTGAAAGTCGGCGAAGCCCAAGCACGAATGTGTAGCTCGAAGTGAGCGCGATGGCCCCCACCGTCTTAAACAGCGCCATGGACAGCGATTTTCACAGGCGTGCAGACAGCCCTTCCACCCACGGTGAGAGGCAGACTCTTCGTCACGCCAGCAGGTGTACTTGAGCGAGACGCGAGGCATCGATACGGTTCCGGGACTGCGATGCGAGATTAGCCTGGGGACAGCAATATGGACCGCAAAGATATGCTACACCTACGGCTGATGCAAGCCTTGACGCTCATGTAGCCAAGGTCCCGCCCTAGTCTTGTTCTGGCTTGGCTTGGCCCAAAAACCATGGCTTCGGCTTGATAAATCTCAAGCCAAAGCCAGAGCCAGGATCAAGCCAAGCCAGGCCAAAGCCACTGGCTTGAGCCATGGCTTGAGCGGCAAAATATTACAGGCAATTCTGGAGAGTCTAGAGCTAGTGTGAGTGCAGTTCGACTGATAAGTCATTGTGAAAACATTGAAGAAGACAAATGAGCTGAATTCACTGACTAGATCATAGATTTCAACTTGCACATTCCACGGCAGTTGTTCCGATTTAGGCGAATAGTTGCAAAAATGTGTGGATTGAACTAGAATTAATACTGGTAGGCTTGGAGTCGGTTTTGCAGTGATTTCACAGTGTTTTGAACCAGTTTAGTGCCTGGATACACCTGTGGACAGCACATTCTTTGCTCCCAATTGAAGCCATGGCTTGACTGGCCTGGCTGGCTTCAAGAATCTCAAGCCAGAAGCCAGAGCCAGGCGAAGCCAGTCAGATGGCTTGGCCTGGCTTGGCTGGCTTCTGGCTTGAAGCCAGGGCCAGCACAACACTATCCCGCCCAAGATCGAACAGCGCGTGTCGTTGAATACAGCGGTAGTTTCCCGACGATCTTTCGGTGTCGTTCTGCACTGGGGATCAGGATAGCTATCACCCGAAGGCGGAGAACCCACCTACATGTCGACTAACGTCGCTGACGTGCTATGGTCCTGGACTGTCTCTGCTGGGGGCACGCGCGCGCTCGCCGTGGGGCACGTAATCCCGCGCGGAACTGGCAAAACGGGCAGCGGCTCGTTCGAGAGCAGTGCTTGGGTTGGGAACCAGGAAGCGTCCGGTGACAGTGCACAGACGCTGCGTGCCCGGCGATCGACCTTCGTTCCGGGATGGGCCGTGCCCCCTCGCGTCCTCCTCGTAGATGATGACGCCGTGACTCGCAGACTCAGTAGCAAATTCCTCAAGATCTTCGGGTGCACGACCAATGTCGCTGTGGACGGTGTGAGTGCGGTAAACAAGATGAATCTCGAGAAATACGACCTAGTATTGATGGTACGTTTTCCTTTTCCCTGTTTACGTGTGCTCTGGCTCATCGCAGTACATGCAGGATATTGTTATGCCGAAGATGGACGGCATCTCCGCGACATCGATGATAAGGAAATTCAACCCGCAGACACCTATCATTTCGATGACGAGCAGCTCGCGGCCAACAGAAATTATGACCTACTTCTCCTGCGGTGTGTTCCCCCCCTCCTCCTCACCCTGCACCTTCACTTACCGCGCGCAGGCATGAACGATATTTTGCCCAAGCTCTTCACGAAGGACGGGCTGCTCGAAATGCTGGAGGTACCTACCAGCCAGCCACTCTCGCTTGCCCGACTAATAAATCCTTCAGAAACATCTCGCGCACCTTACGGTGATCAAGCAGATGGTGACGTTCATGATCCCGCGCCCGCCTTCCGCTCCTCCGTCCAACGACATGGGGTTCGGGAATGGGTTCAGTGGCGGCGCTGTGTCCTTGCCCGACAGCACGCTGAACTACGGTCTCAGCAGCGGTGGAGGCACTAACTTGCTCGCGGGCATGGGCATCACGAACGAAGAGTACAATAGGATGTTCATGGACATCCTGGGCGATGGCAATGGGTCCACCTTTGAGTCGACGAAACGGCAGCGCGATGCGGATGAAGGAGACGAGCGCGGGGGTAAGCGGAGCCGGTTTGAGGTCTTAGCCTGACAGAGACGCCTTCTTTTCTTTTCCTAGGTTTTGGGGAATTCGGGACACGTTATATTAGAAATTCTGTACTCCGTAGTTTTATTCTGTACCACATTCATCTTTCCAAAATGTAAATTCATACTCATAACATTTACCAACGTTGGGGTATACACGTCCCGGGTTTCAGTTACATTTCAACCCCAAGAGCCGATCGCATGCCAGGTCCAAGACTTTGTTGGGTTTGAGGGAGGCCCGGGCCAACGCCTGGGGGTGGGGGTTTGGAGGCACGATCAGCGAGCTGGGCTAGGTGGACCGGCGCTAAGGAGAAGAACACGTCAATAAGACACGAAAATAATGAGGGAGATTTCCAAAACGGGAATTGCAGGATAAAGAAGAATGCGAGGGTGGGTAAGGGAAGAATGGAATGCAAGGAAGGCGAAGACGAAAAATTGAGAGAAACGACGAGCCGAGGGAGAAATCAGAGCGAATTTTGGGGCGGATCTGGACCATATCCCAAAAAGGGAATTAGGCGCCAGCGCCGACAAACGAAGAAAGAGACAGAGCAAGAGGGGACACTTGCCTGGGCCGCAGGAGACGAGTATACACGAGTGGTACAACTAAGCCGTGCATGGCTGAATACATTCCAAGAACCGAGGTTCATCGTACACCTGTGGGTGAGTGATTATCAGCATCAAAATCCGTGAAGAGAAGATGATAGATACTGACAGCCCAACAGCTGGACAACGTAGAAAGGACGAACGCTGCTGCTCGCCCGGCACCTCACTAGCTCGCCGGCGCCGGCACATTAGGTAGGCGTCGACAGTGTCCAGACAATTCCAGACCGGCAGTGTTCCCTCTTCGAGCAATCCCTTCTCCGGCGAGATCGTTGCCCGGTTCGGGCGTCGTCAGCACCCACCCACAGCGCACGGCAATCCCTCCGACAGGATAAGAGACGGCGCAAGTCATATCGCGGTCATCGTCAGACGTGAAGAGTCAGCCGCGAGCCGCAGGTGACGACGAGTCGAAAGAACGAGGGCAGCAGCCAGACTCGGAAGCGGCCATGTGCGCCTCTGACGCTCCATGGTGCAGTGTGGCGCTGAGGGAATCGCGAACAACAGGACAGATGATGAGGATGAGTCAATCGGCAATTGCGAGGAACGAGGACACCGCCAGCAAGGGTCGATGTCGTGGAGAGGGACATGGCTGAGGGGGCAGCGTGAAAGGCTGGAGGCGGAGGTAGGTAGGAGTGGCCACAGCGAGCTCGAGGAGCTGCACCGCTGGTTAGGGTGCAGCCGCCGAAGCGGAGAGCAGTTACGAAGGCGCGACGTGGCACCCGCGGCGGGACCGGCTAGCAACACTGGTACTAGTACTGCAGTACGGACGGTGAGTACAGTGTTCCTTCAAGAACGATTCGACTCACGAAGCGTTGTTAAAGGCCAAGTGGGCGAAAAATGTTTAGCCAGTGAGAGCAGAGGGACGCCGACGCGAGAGCTGACAGGTACTGTGGATAAAGAGTGAATGAGCCATGAGGGGGACGGAGAGTGACCGAGTGCACGTACTCTGACGCACAGTTATCCAGAGATAAGTATACCTCCACGAACGCGACGTGACGAGCTCGCCTCCAGTGCGCGCACGCAAAGTCCCTGTCCCCCATCCTCCGTCTCCACTCCACTGCACTCCATTCCTATCCCGCGCAGTCCCGATCCGTCGTCGGGCAGTCTCATCTCACCGTCTTACACCTCCCCATCCAGCGCCGAGTATATTAAAAGTGGGGATGAGCACCAGAGGCGAGTACTCTCTCCTCCCTCTGTCGCATCACGACTTGACTTATCGATATAGATCATCGGCAGAGGGGCATGCGCGTCCTGGTAGCCCTCCTCGTCGAGGGAGGTCCTTCGAGGGGAGTGCAAGGCAAGGAGAACCCCGCCTCCGCCCTTCCTGCTGCTGCTGCGTACGCTAGAACGCAGCTGTACTCGACAGTCACTGGGAACGGGCGTCTGTGCCGCCGTCTCGTCGCTGCGCACGCCTGGGTATCTTCAAATGCAGGGTAGAGTGCAGTTACGCCACGGGAATGCGCACCCCATGGATGTGATTCTTCTTGCAGGAGAGAGTGCGTGGGTGGCGGCGACTATCACTCCGACAGGTGATGTGCGGGCATAGTTGTCGGGGCGCATGTCCTGGTGCAGCTGCGAACCCCGTTACCCGCAAGCATGTCCATTTGCAGAATATGTCGCACTTCTCGCCATTCACCGTATATCGTGTCGAAAAGACCGCCGGAGGACTGCACGAAAAAACATGCAAGCGCGGGCGGCGGCCGAAGGTGAAGAGTCCTTCTCCGATATACTAATGGATGTTGTCAGGACAGAATAGAAAAGGAACGAGAAGAAAACACGCACCTTGATCATGGAAATCCGCCGGCCACAGGAGCCAGTTACATATCGTTTCGCCTATGTCCCTCGAGACACCGCATTCTCCGGTGACATCCAACGCGACGCCGATATCGGTAGGGCTCACTATCCGTTATCCCGCAAGTCCCATCTGAGCGGAGGGACCCGTAGGTCCACAGCGACGCCGGGGATGGGTGGATATTGCGGTGGCGAGCGCTGGCCGGCAGGCAGGTAACAGTGCGCGACGACTGACAAGCGTGAGCGTACAGAGGTGTCGTGGGCCGGTACTGAGTGACGGTAGGGCGCGTTGAGAGCGTGATATCGGAGCACGCGCGTAAGACCGACATGGTCGCGAGGGCTTTAGCGTGTTTAGCGCATGGAGAACGTAGCCTGTACGAATGGGTAGCGGTCAGCACAACTCGCCAAATTCACCGTATGGGAGAGAGCTGGAGAGGAAAAGACAAAGTAAGCGTACTCGAGTATCAGTTAGCCCGCATTTAAGCGCTACAGGCAATCGGCCTCGGGTCTCGTCGACGCGGAAGCGCGCAAGTCCTACATGACCGGATTTAGAAAACAGGAGGAACAAGATTAGGAGAAAAACATGCCATGATCTCAGCGCCCTTCCTGATTTCTGGATCCTTCCTGCGGAATCCGGGTGCGCCAACGAGCGTGTTCATCCGAGTATCAGCAGGTGTGTTGGAGGCCGACAACACGCCTCGGATGAACGGTGACAGTCGGCAGTAAGTACTTGTGTAGCTGGCGAGCAGGCTAACGCTTTCGGACAGATGGGCATAATCTGGGTGAGTTGTCAGCTTGATTCGCCCGTTCACATAAAAGGAGAGGGTTGAAAGGAATCGTACCAATCGCTGGGCGGCGCTCGAGGTACGCTCAGTCTTGGGCGTTCTGGCCAAGCCGCAGAGTTGTTTGTTAATGCTTTATCGCCACGTGCACCCGTCGCGCAACTCTTCCTGACCCGTCCTGATTGATGCCGCCTTTCGACATGCTTTTCTTACTTCAAGTTCTGGACTTCATGCCAACGTAGCGTCACGGACTCGCGGTAGATTTCTGATCACCTTCAGCTTCCTTCAAAGCTTTCAAGATTCAAGGATCAAAGGCGCACTAGCTCGCACTCAGCTTGTAGTGCGTTTGCTCTTTCCAGTGTTTGTCCCTAATGGTCCCATTTGCGACTCTGGTGGCATTTAAAACTGGAAAACTTCATCACTGCACGCTGCGCGCAGATGTATTTCTCGTATCCAGACATCACGTTCCGATCCCACGAATCACGACTGCCTCTCAGTGGGCTGACGCAAATTGCACATTTTTTATCCAGCTTGGCGCTATCCAGGGTGCAAGCATGAAATTCGGTGTGACCGTAAATTTATCCACCTCTTCACGACCGGGTCATCTTGGATGCGCCTCAAGTCCTCCTTCCGGCTGACCTATGCATGGATCAGCGATACTTGGCTCCCCCAACATCACTCCGTTGACTCGCCAGTAATCTTGGGTTGTCCGTGGAAAATTCCATGGAAGCAAATTGGAAAGCTTTAACTAAGGAACATTGGACCGGAGCATCATTCAACCGAATCCGAAAGGTAGAGCGCAAAACCGAGCTCTGCTTCAACCGAAATACAAGCTACAAGCACATAATCAAAGTCAATATTTTTTCTTCTTCTTTTTCTGCTTTTCCTTATATTTCCTTCAATGTAGCCTTCAACTCGCAAAAGCTGAATGATTCAACGACGATTCCGCACTGGCGTAGTACGCCGCCTATACGAGTGAGTCAGAGAACCATTCTAATCCCCACATCTATACTCACCGGGCCACGGAAGTGCAACAAGCGTGTCGGACACGAAGCAGTTCACACGGCTTCCGTCGACGACGACACTTGTCTTGTCCCAGTGCTTGAATGAGCTTTCAGCATAAACCACGGAAACTGTAGGCTCGAGATACGTACGTAACACTATTGACGCCTGCGCCTGGGGCCCAGCAATCAAATGTGAGCAGCTGAAAATAATTGAGTATAGTGGGACCAAAGAAAAGAAAAACGAAAGCGCACCGCTTCAGCAGAGGAGTCGATGATTTCACCAGTAGTGGTGGCGTTCCTCCTGCAGCGGGCAGAATCTCCGACAATTTCGCAGACCTGTGGCCGCCTGGCGCAGCGAGAGCAGTGAGAGAGTAAAGTGCAAGGGTAGTGAGACTTGTTGAGATGAACTTCATTGTAGTGTATGCAGCAGACTGTGGGGTGGATGGGTCATTTCTCTGGCATTAAATACCCTTCGCAATATCTGAAAATCTCGGTGCCAGCAATCTCGTTCTGTGATTGAAGAGAGCTTTGGCGTGAACAAGGAGGAGTGATAAATGGTTGATTAGCTGTATTCCTCATCGTAGCATAGTTTGGCTCTCTGGGAAAAATCGCACAAAGTTGTACTGATCCGATGGACTCGAGTCTGGGGATAATTCTCTGACGCGGACACCAAGCAAGGATATTAAACAGCGCTCTGAAATAATGCAAAAGAGGCATACACGACTAATAGCTACACACGAGAGCTAGACAACGAGTAAGCAAACTACAGTATGAAACTTTTTGGGGAGGAACCTAGTGACGGGGTCTCAAAGATTTCGCGTTGTACCAACCGGAGGGAACGCCGTTGCGGCACCTTTGGCAAGGAGAAGCTTTATGGCGTCCAACCTGCGACTATGGACCGCAAAATCAAGCGCACACCCATAATATCCCCGGCACTCGAGATTTGCGCCCCATTCTAGCAGGAGTTCGATCATCTCCAACTTACCTTCTGCGCACGCATAGTGCAGCGCACTGCACTTGTTTCCATCCCGGAAAAACTGGTGGTCCACCCCCGTGCCGTGGACCAGTAAGAGTTTCATCATCTGTAAATCATTGTTCATTGCAGCGAGATGAATAGGCCGGTGGTCAGCCATGTCGCATTCCGCGGAAGGATCCGCGCCTGCCTCCAGGAGCAGTGAGACAATCTCGATGTTTCCTGCCTGCAACGCGATATGCAGGGGGCGCTCGGTCCAGCGCCAATAGCCGTCGTCGGGGTGGATGGAATGTGGCGGGGAGACGAGCTTTCGAATGATGTGCGGCCTCGATTCTGCTGTCCATAGCAGCAAGCTGCGCCCGAGCGCTGGAGTAAGGCGGAACTCCAGATCGCGCTGGAGGATTTCCCAAAACCGACCACAGGTCTGAGCCAGCGCGTTAAGAGTTGATGTCCGGAGTAAAGGGGAAACAATTAAGACGAGTTCGGTTGGAAGTTCCACAATGTAGGCCATCAATATAGAAGGCTGAGGGTGATGGCTAAAAGTGATAGACTTAGGTTTGGGGATGCCATTGCGAGGGATGCATTAAGCGTCCCTCTGAAATATTGGCCCACACGGATGCAGTAATTCGGATCCAGCCTAGCAGACTTCTAGGCTCACCCCAATTTTAACCCGGGGTAAAAGCTGGGCCCGGACATTGGGGCAGTGGGTCTAGAGTCTAGGCTTTGACGCGGCCACTTTTGGCCCCGTAACATTTGGGCCTTGGCACATAAGTAGTTCTGGGTTTTCAAAGCAACAACAGACGGGAAGCTGCGGGAGGTGAGACCGAGTGTCTTGATGCAAGCACCTAAGACGAAAGAGCTGGAAAGCGCAGTCGGATGAAGAAATTTCTTTGGTCCGTGTGACCATGTCCGCCGCTCCGGCCTTCCTTCTTCCGCCTTCTCACGTAACGGTCTGTTGGGAAATGACAGTTGCACACAGACTCGCAGACACGGGGATTTCAGGACGATAGGAACTCTCTGTTGCAAGGTAAAGTAATGGTCGTATATAAAGTAATCTAAAGCTGTAGAGTGCTGTTACAATATATACTGCAGTACAAATGCTGTAGCAGGTGCTGTAGAATAGCTGTAAGTTGGACAGCTTCAAAGCTGTTGAGGACGCGTGACTGGTCCATTTCAACACGGTCTTCGTGAGAAACGCGAGTCACGTTTCTCACGAAGACCCTTGACTGCATCCCTACCCTGGACTAGATTCTTTCTGAAGCATTTCCTCTTCATTCTATTTCAGTACTGTATTCTGGATGCATTCTCGGCTCAAGACGTTTAATGGATGGATGTCAATAGAACATGAATCGACTGCGCCCTATTCTCGACACCAAGCTGGCTATTTCGACACTCCACTATAAAAGAGTCTATGAGGTTCATCTTAGATCCAGTCGCCTCGGCTGTGAACACTCATTTGAGACTTCTTTCTGACTTTCTATCCTCACTCCATGATGCATATCCGCCTTGTATTGTTCACTTTCTTGGCCACTTGGCCAATGTCAAGGGCCATCCTCTTTTGGTGTGTTTATGAACGTGTGTATCTATTCAACACCTAATGTCTCTCTGTTAGGAATATCACGCCACCCCTCAAGTTTACGACACTTGCATTAATGCAAACGACATTGCCCTCACCTTTGTATGTCTCCTTGTCTCCCATGCTATCCCTGCTCATTTTCACCCAGGATAATGGTCAGTTCACCCAGTACCTGTCAGCAATGGCCTCTGGGTCGGCTAAACAACGAGTAACCCGACGAGAACCCCAACCAGGATAAACCCGATAGACACTAGTAGCCTGTGTGTTCCCCGAGGAGTAGGACCAGTCGTACGGTGTCCTCCCTAGCAGGCCGTATGTCGTAGGTTGGGATGCGAGGCGGAACCCGGAACAAGTCGAAGAGGGTGTGATATCCACTCAGGTATACAACCCGGGGCGTGGATACAACCTGTAGCACAATGTGGAGGAAGCGGGGCAGGGTGGAGACAATGCTTATGTCAAGCCAAGGTAGAAGCATGAGATTAGACGAGGTAGAAGCTACTGTACATGGAGATTCTACTGAGCTTATATAGGCTTCTAATAAATTAAAGCGATCACGGTCAATCGCGATCAGTTCCTGTACCGCAGCATTAAGGAGTGTTAATGCTGATACTCCTGGACTCCTCTGTGTCTGTTTCTGTGGCGTTGGAGGGCTTAGGAGACCTGATGTTCGGGTTTCCTAGTCCTAAATGTCATCATGTCCAGTGGTTCAAACCCCGATCGGTTCGCAACCAGTCATGCACTTTGTGTATGCTTCTGCATCAGCTGTTGGTGCATCCGGGGACTAGGATCTGTCTGTACAGGTTCCTAGTCCCTAACATCTTCTGTATCCCGTGGCACAGACTCCCTGAGTCTGCGGCTTTAGAATCTGAGGTCGGGTTTCAACCGTGAGAAGGTCATGTGGTGGCGTCATGAGAGTCCCGTGCCACTAAGACGTGTCTGTATCCATACGGACGTGTCGTGTGAAAAAGTAGAACCCGGGCGATTCATGACTGTACCTTCCATTCCGGTCTCAACTGGTATATTCAAGCCTGTACATCTATCTCCGCAGTATCTCCGATAAATTTACCGTGGCTGGTGCAAAAGCAACCTTCTTTTTCAACGGAAACAACTGGGACTGCATTTACAGCCCCAACCAAATCAGCAACATCAAGTATGCATATGCCGCTGGGCACCAGATCGGGAGCCACACCTGGTCGCATGCGGACCTCACCTTGCTTTCGACACCGCAAATTCACGACATGATGTTTCACATGGAGGAGGTGTTCTTGCGGATTCTCAGCATCCAACCCACATTTATGCGCCCGCCGTTTGGGGACTACAACAGTAACATCCAATCAATCGCAGCTGTGCAGGGCAAAGTCTCGCTCTTTGGGACTGGGATACCGGTGACGCAGATGGGAATACCACGGTGACAGACCTGGTATTGGGGCACCCGGGCATTTATTCAAATCTGCTTGAGTTGCAACATGCTATAATGTACTTCATTATATTACAACATCATCTCACAAGGGCTAATGCTGGCCTGAGCAGTTAGCTAAAAGGGATATAATGTGTCTCGAACCATTAGAAAGGCACTGGACAACGATCCTGGTAAAGGGTTGACGTGAGAAGTCGCTAATGGAGCAATCACGGAAAGTGCCTTACCATCCTGGAAACAGATTGGGGCTACTGCACATCCCTGACCAAGGGCACATTACAAGGGATTATCCTTCTGAACTAGGAGGATCATTGTTGGGCATCATCTGACGTCTTTGGAACTGCCAAGAGAAGGCTGGACTTGGTCGATCTACCAATTGACTAAGAATCCATACTTGGGTACTGGGAAGCAGCGGCTATCACTGTTTTCAGACAAATCACTGTAGTGGTTCAAAGCGGAACCAATTGGTCAGAGGGTTACCAAGGAGGGTAACAGAGCGCTGACGAGGAGGTCGGCTAAAAGTTGACATATCAACAATATCCCATCATGATCGTTCTAAGCGATGTAGATCTTGACTCATTGTTAAGCTCGGCTCATTGATGTTTCTTATAAATCTCTCTCAATTTTACTAATCACTTGATACCTGACAGGAGTTCATCGGCTAGCTGCCATATCACTAGTCATATACCCTGAACCCTACTGCACATTTGTATCTGTCTCGTTTATATTTAGAATCCTGTGAAGTATTTAAGTGGATGGTTATGGGAGAAAACACCAGTGAATCTCACCCCACCTGTTGGACGCGAAGTTACTAGACTTCATGCTTAACCGGTCGAGTAGGCATTCATTCGGAGACACCCAGAAGCTATACCAAGTTTCGTTTGTTTTCCCTGTTTGAATATTATCTGTGTTGGATTTGGATTTTTATAAACGGCACGTGGACATATTGGATAAACGGAACGGACACGTGGAATATAAGGAAACAGATTGGACTTGACAATTGGTTGTAATCTCGCAAGAATTAGCAATCACGGATACTATTGAAATCGGGATTCATAAAGAATCACTTGTGCTACACATCAGAGTACTATCTCCAAACCTAGACCCACATCATACAAAACCGTTGAAGATAAAATCTTGTCTGTCTATCTGCGATTGCACCTAGAACGGATTCGAGCAAGTTTTATCTATACGACTTGTAGACTGTAAACACTGGTTGGGAGATTCAAGTTTTTCAGCACAATTTACGGCGAAAAATGTTGTTTGTTTTTCAGACATTTTTCACTGAAAAAGGTAGTGAAAAACTCAAAACATTTTCACTATTTTGTGAGTTCGAGGTGAAAATTCAAAAGGAAGCTCAAAAGAGGTGAAAAAGATTTGAATTTTTCACTGCTTTTTTCAGTGAAAAATGTCTGAAAAACAAACAACATTTTTCCCCATAAATTGTGCTGAAAAAGTTGAATCTCCCAACCAGTGAAAGTCTTGCTTCTCAAAGAGAACTAAAGTTCAAATTGCCACAATCTATACTAGATTGGAACCCCGAACTTGCACAAGGACTATAGTGTTTGAGTTGTTGTAGTTGCATTATTGAACCACATATTCATTTACAAGGTTTGGTTTGTGGTTATTTCACCGCCAGCCCCATAGTCAGCGTTTCAACGGCCCAGTCAGAGGCGGTGTATAATGATGTCGCAAATGCAAAGGTCAAGAATGCTTTGATTTTTGGGACACAAGACTGAGCGTGAGAGCAATTATTTGCATCTTGCATTAAGTATCTCACTTCAGAATTAGAGCCCACCGCTACAATGTTGGTTCCTTTTGCCATCAACCTGTTCAAGAGCAAGGGTTACAATGTAAGCTCTCTTTCAATTGAATGCCCTCTCTTTAATGAATTCCTCAGCTCGTCACCATGGCTCAATGTCTTGGTATTGAACCTTATCAAGCTATCGGAGTTCCACAGCAGCAATCCATGAGTTTAATTCATCTGAGCAGCCACCTCAGCTTCATGATTTCATTACATAGTCCTCGTGGATGTGTGATGGCACACCTGATCCTGGGGCAGCTTGCGGCGGCTCCATCCCATGTCAAACAGGTACACCTGTTTTCTCCTCAATTGCGCCATTGGGACCAACTCCAACTGCCACGTACATCCACCCCACGGTCAACTCAGTGAAATGTCTCACTGCTGCCTCCAACACCGACGGCGGGGCTGTCAAGATTGAGGACTGTGTTGCCGTCCACTTCGCAAGGCTGGACTACATCTGGGTCCACCTACAGACCTTCGGGTCCAAGTGCCTTGACGTAACCACAGTGCAACCACCAATGGCACCAAGCTGCAGATCTTGACATGCACTATGGGCAACACGAACCAGATGTGGACGATTTTGGGGAGCGCGATCCAGTGGAGTGGCCATTCGAGCTGCTTGGATCTCACAAACGGAGTCATGACAAACAACAATCTCGTGCATGTCCATTTTTTTCTCAAGTTCTCCGTTGTTTTCAACTCACATTAAACATACCTGGCAATAGAATGCAAATTTGGGCCTGCACCGGTGGGCCGAATCAGCAGTGGACACGCACGACAGGTCCTTGATCAGCCATTGATCCACATTGGCACATTGGTTCATAAAAGTTTGGAAAGACTCTTTTCAATTGAACTTCCGTGTACTATTATCCAGAATTAATGTGACCGATTGGCACATGTTGGCGAGAGCTATGAGTGAAAAGGCTTCTGAAACCACGCTGGTAAACAAAACTCATTTCCTTGTTCCTACAGGATGGCAGTAGTGTTTTGTTCAAAGACATTTCAATTTCTGATACACAATAATGGAAACATGGAGAATCGGAGATAGCATTTGAACAGCTGGAACACGAAAAAGAATGGGTAAGTTATGCTCGAGGACTAGTACAAGTCTCAAAATGCTGGAACATCTAGAAAATAATATCGGGGGAACGCTGGTGGGAGATCCTGGCTAGGTCAGGAAAGTTGGGAACGGTGACGAGGTGTACTATCAGATATTCTGGTGAAGAGAACTGCTGACTCTTGTATTTTTGGTGACTTATGGCCTGCTCAATAGCCTTCTGAGTTTTCCCGGCGGGGAGGTGAGGAACCGTGTTGGCAGGCAGGGGAAGTGCAGCGGGAATGACATCGGAGAAATCAATAAGGTTAGCTGGACTGGGTCCAATAATGAATACCTTGATGAAAACCTTCACAAACACTGACTGTGTGGCAGGGAGATGGCCTGTTCAGGAATCAGAGTCTGTTGAATCTAGTGCATATCGGCCGGTGTACCAGCGAAAGATTGCCAGGCACAATTTGTTTCTGGGTCGCGAGCCATCTATTATGAATGTCAGCTGAGTTTTTCATACATTCCCAAAGCAGCACAGACCAAGTGGTCAGACTGTAGTTGCCTTTATCCTGCTATAGCAGACATCACTTCGACTTGTCTGGGTTGGCGACTAGAGATTCAATGTCAAACCAACATCTGCACTCTGCCTTCAAGGCCCTCACCCAGTACCTCGGAGCTAAACTTCAAAGAAGATCTGAGTGTTGAACATTGCTGTGGAGAAAGTCATTACAGGCTTATTATTACGAGTACTTTATGTACTCGTTCTTTTCATCAATCAACACCGGGTTTTTGGAATGTCTTGCCTGGGATGCCCAGAGGTTGGGTTGGAAGCCAGCCCAAGCTGAGGCAAGCCGGGATGATACCCCCTGATGGCAGGGAAAGATAAGGGCAAGATAACCCTTTTGGAGTAAGATAAGAATTAGTGCTGTGATTGCCACACTGGCCTCGGTGTGGTCGGAGCCACCTGGCAGTACTACCAGAACATGTGGAGGCGCCGTGGAGCCCCCCAGAAGTACATCTCTGACCACAGCCCACAGTTCGTTGCGGAGTTCATCCGAGAGCTGTGGCGCCTCATTGGTATTGAGCCTGCTGTCAGCAATGGCCTCTGGGTCGGCTAAACAGCGAGTAACCCAGCGAGAACCCCAACCAGGATAAACCCGATAGATGCTAGTAGCTCGTGTGTTCCCTGAGCAGTAGGACCAACCGTATGGTGTCCTCTCTAGGAGGCCATATGTCGTAGGTCAGGATGCAAGGCGGAACCCAGAACGAGTTGAAGAGGGTGTGATATCCACTCAGGTATACAACCCAGGGCATGTATACAACCCATAGTACAATGTGGAGAAGTGGGGCAGGGTGGAGACAATGCTTATGTCAAGCCAAGGTAGAAGCCTCACTCAATGCAACATCGGAGTCGATGTCCAGTCGCTGGGCGCACTACCAGCTCCTTGGCGAGCTGGCTAAACAGCGTAATACCGAAAACATTTTGCAACACTTCACGACGGACAATGTTGCACGCGACATGCTCCGAATTACCCAAGCTTTCGGCTTCGAGAAGCTTCAAAATTGGGGGGTTTCGTGAGTTTCGAATTTCATTCCATAGGCCGCTTACCATAACTTAAACAGGTATGGCTCAGTGCTAGGGGTCACATTCGCCACTCTTTTCCCGGTAATTATCGACAGATTCTCTCCCTTTCAACTTCTCTAATCTGCGTGCAGGATAAAGTCGGCCGACTTGCAATCGATGGTGATACCATTGTTGACCATGACTGCCGAATCACTCACTTCCAAGTTTTATAGGGGTCATGGACACGGAGGCGTGGCACACCGGTCAGAGCTTTCGCTCCTCTCACAAATATAACCTCATGGCCTACATCCAGCTAACTTTACCGGTGGCATGGCGGACACCAACAAAACTCTGCAGAGCTGCTTCGATGGCTGCGCTGCCGCCGGACCTGACCGCTGCGCCTACTACGCCCCCACCGCTGCCGAGATCGCCGCCAACCTCGATTCTCTCACTGAGTCGCTCCGCGCCCAGCCCATCCCGGTCCTTACGAATATCTCGCACGGTGCCGTCGACTACAGCTTCATACGTGCCTGGGTCTACTTTTCGCTCTTGGGCGTGTACAAGACCTTCCTGGCTTTGGCGCAAGGGCTCGCGGACCTCGCCGCAGGGAACGCGACGATGGCGTACAAGGCAAACGACGTGGCTGCGCTCGAGTGCGATTGTGATGCCTCGGGAGTGCCGTTCACGAACAATGTGTACGAGGCGTCGGTCACCGTGTTGTGCAACGACGCTGAGGTTGTGAATGACTCGATCTCCGATCCGTACGAATTTTACGAGAATGAGGCCAAGTTGTCGAGCTTTGCGGAGGTCTGGGCCGCGTGGAGGGTTTATTGCAGTGGTTGGAAAGTGCATCCCGAGGGCCGCTCCTCCGGTAAGTCGCCTCTTAATTCCATTGTGTGCTCGAAATTCACCTGCAGCTCAACTCAGGCCCCGGCGGCGCGAACACCAGCTTCCCGCTCCTCGTTATTGGTAACACCGCGGATTCATTGACATCTATCGTATTGTATGCTTTTTTTCTCCCTGCGTACTTGTTTGCATTCCTCATACTGTCCTATGCGTAGTGCGAAGAAAGCCGTCGGCCTCTTCCCCGGCTCGGTTCTTCTGACACAAGACTCCCCCGGGGTTCGTCCCTCCCTCTTAGTTTATTATTCAGGAAACACTAATCTGTGGCTTGCAGCACACGTCTCTCGTCGCGCCATCTCTCTGCACGCACGGTGCCCTCCGCGCGTACTTCCAAGACGGCACCCTGCCCAAGGAGGGAATCGTCTGCCCCGTCGATGCAGAGCTCTTCCCAGGTGCTGCCAACGCGATGAAGAGGACCCTCTCAGTGTGCGACAGCAACCTCCTTGATGCCGTGCGGGCAATCGACGACGTGGTGGGACGCTCATGGCACTGAGTACTAATTAAATGGTGCCATACATCATACCTTCTGTAGTTACTGTCACACCGGGGAAAGCAAAATATTAACCTAAGTTACAGCTATTTGCGGTACATAAGGCACAGACCGTTTTTTTTTTTTTTTTTTTTGCGACATTTTGCTTAGAACACTCACCATGACCTCAATTGGGGTCAGAATCCTTCGGGAGTAGGTGCGTTCGACTCACAGTGAAAATCCGCAGGGGATCAAGTACCGGCTTTTTTGATATAATTATGTAATGAAATTTCTCCCAAAAAATCGTGGTTTCCATTAGAACAGCTGCTCCACAATGAATACTGGGCCAATTGACTTAGTTCTTGGATATGTTATGTATCAAAACTAGTGCCAGGAGATGGTATATCTTTTTTGGGTGTTATTCTAACTCATTGTGATTTGGCACTCACTCTACCAAACACCATATTTGTGTACTAACATAAGTAGAGCCTACCATGCAGATTTGAGTGGATTTATATCTGTAAACCTGATAGTCCCCTGGTAATAGTTCTGATGCCTAACATATCCAAGATTTAAGTCAATTGGCCCAGTATTCATTGTGGTGCGGCTGTTCTAATGGAAACCACGATTTTTCGGGAGAAATTTCATTGCATAATTACATCAAAAAAGCCGGTACTCGATCCCCTGTGGATTTTCAGTGCGAGTTGAATGCACCTACTCCCGAAGGATTCTGACCAGAATTGAGGTCATGGTGAATGTTCTAAGCAAAATGTTGCAAAAAAAAAAAAAAAATCTGTGCCTTATGTACCGCAAATAGCTGTAAAAGGGTAAGCAATATTAGGTGTTTCAGTAGACAAAAAAAAGAAGAATATACTTGAAGTCTTGATGTAATATGAAACCAATATGAAAAGAGCAATTGTCAAATGCCCTATTTGGAATAACTCAGACTCTTAGTGTTGGCATGGTACAAAAGGACTGCTGAGAGGTGAACTCTCAGAAGCCCAGTTAAAAAGAAAGAGACAGTTTGTATTCAAAATTCCGAAAGGCATGCCAACACAGCTTGTTTTGATGATGCTTTCAGCTATCCTGAAACAAAGAGTTTCAAAATCTTGCTTTGTTCTTGCTTTGTTCTTCTAAAAGTCTTTGTTTCAGCACAGGTGAAAGCAATGCTGAAACAAATTGTTTCAGCACGTCTTTCAGCAGTTTGAAATACATAAGGTATTCTTCTCCCTGATTGTGCTCCCAAGAGTCCACCTCTCAAGTGTCCTTTTTTACTTTGCTGACACTAAGAGTATAGATTATTCCCAATAGGTAATTTGACACTTGTTCTTTCAGGGCCGGTTTTAGGATACATCAAGACAACAAGTATATTCTTTTTTTCTTCTTCTACTGAAATAAGCAGTATCACTTACCCTATTAACTTAGGTTAATAGTTTGCTTTGCCCGGTGTGTGTGGTTCTGCATTGTGATCAAATTGATACACGACACCCGTCTTCGGCGTCTTGCGTCTTTTTCGATGAGAAACCATCGCCAATGACTTGGGGCAGATCGACGCTGTCTGAGACAACGACCCCACCGTCTACGACTCAGACCCCACTGTCTACTCGCACTTGACATTCCTCATCTACCTCACGACAACTTTGGCGGCGGGAGCGCGATGTTATTCCTGCCGTCTCCAGAGCACTGTATCCTCGAAGCGCGTCCTGTGAAGCCACGCACAGGTACTGTGTGCATGTTTGCCCTCGATGCTGCGCAAGGCAGTCTGTTACACGAGGTACGCTGCGCTACTATGCTATATGCAAGTTCTCCATTCATATGATGCTTGCGTAGGGGAGCGGGGTCACGACGTCCTCCTGTGTCTATGCAAGTTCCGCGTGGTCGTCGCGCGTGCACGTGCCTTTTCCGGTGGAATGTCTCTCGTGAGTCCCTTCCCTCCTTCCCGCACACCACGATCCCACTCACACCACATCTCCCAGATCACAGTCCCCATAGCAGCGACGGGCTGGGTCGGTGGCTAACACATGCAAGTGCGCGCGCTCCTCGGCGCGCACATGTCACTGTTTGCGCACGCGTATGCGCCGCCGGAGACGATGTGTCTCTCTCCTCCCCTGGGGCTGCTGCTCCCGGTGCGCGCACGTAGGCCGTGGAGCCGTGCGCTGTGGGCGTTTGGGAGTGAGCGCCGTCCCGAGGACGAGGGGGCACCTACGATGCGGATTCCAACTTTAAGCTCGACTTGTGGGAGGAGGAGGAGGAGGGAGACGACGGCGCGACTGGCCGCCAGATGCAAGCAGTCCTCGAGGGGCCCTACGGCGGGCCGACACACGACGCGGGTGCATATGGCCCGGTATTATTCCTTGCGGGCGGGAGCGGTGTGACCTCCACTCTGGGGCAGCTCGACGACCTGGTGGGGCAGTGGGTGCGCGGTGGGCGCGTAAAGGGGGATCACACGAGGCAGGTGGAGTGGGTCTGGTGCGTGCGGGACGTGGGTAACTGTTTCACCTTTTCTGATGTTGCGAGACACTGATTTGTTGGCAGATGCGCTGAGCTGCTTCCAGCCCCAGTTGGCACAGATTGCAGCGGTAGCAGTGCGCGAAGAGAGCGGGCTGGTGCTGTGTATCCGTGTGTTCCTCACCGCTGCATCGGGCGATGTCAACCCCATGACATCAGTATTACCGGGGTGCGAAATGTGTGCTGGAAGGCCAACGGTTGCTGCGCTGCTTGACAAGCTCGTGGACAATGGTGGCTATCCCATCGGCACCCAGGATGCAGAGCACGGTGTGTCGGTGGGTGTGCCGTATTTTGCAGCTGGGCTGAAAGGACTTATGCACGAGGCAGGTAATGCTGTTGCACATGCGAATCTACTCAAACGTGTCGGCGTGGATTTCTGAGGTGTTTGTAATTTAGTGCATGTATGTACATATGATTTGTGCCACCATGGCAGTACGCTCGTTAGCTTGGGAAATCTCAATTCAATAGATTTTCAAAGAAGACATGATATATTCATGCAGAGCAATTCAGTAAGGAGTCGTATGGACGTCTCGCTAGGAAGAGAGTTGAATAGCATCAATGGCATACCATGCCTTTATCGCCATCTTTCCCAAACACGTCTGCCGTCCCATTGAAAATGAAATGTCCGAGGGCCGCACCGAGAACTGTGGCGAGAATGAGGTACGCCTGTAGATATATATCAGTGTTGCACAAGGGACGTTTCATATATGGATATAGGACATGTGCTTTACATTGTATGTCATGAAGACGAGCATGAGAAAAAAAGAGAGGAAGACGGAAGCACCATACAGTATCGCACGGAGCATGCGGGGGGCGAGCGGAATCGGGGTCCTGAAAGATACACTTGGGGAAGATACTTGTGAAAATATGAGCTCACCCCTTAGATGAATTGTTGTCGGCTTCTGGTGTATCGCTCAAGCTGATTGGACCTGGGACATCAATGTCATGGGCGATGCGGGCGTCAATGTTCCTCTGGAAGGTACAGAGCGCTTCATATAGGACACCGAGGGCCATGATCACGGCACAGGACACTATGAATGTGAATGTGGAAGAGACATGCCACGAGCGAAGACTACGCAAGTGTCGACGACTTGCGTGTTCCTTCAAGCTTTGAGTCAGCACTGCTGGCGGTGGGAGCAATGAATGAACTTACCAGAGCATGTTCATGGAGCATCTGGGCATCAGCATGTGGTGGTCCATTGCGCTTCATCGTCGAGTGCGGGATACGTTGAGGCGCCGGTAGTGGTATGAGTTCAGGTCGTCCTCGTGCCAAACTCTGCCAAACAGTGTCACAGAATCAGCCCATCAGAAAAGCTTTTGCCCTGTGTTGAATTTGGAGTTGACATTTACAATTTTGTTTCCCTGCGCAACCTTGTGTTCAAGTTCTATTGTTGCAAGAGCTCCACTTATGCTGACGCTCTCCTTACTTGAACGGTGAAATTGGGGTGTGAATGCCCTTGGAATGTCCCACAAAAATAGGCAAAAGTGGCCTGAGTTGTCCAATTCGGCCTGGCTTCGGTTTGATATAAGACACCTGAGCCACATTCCATAGGTCCCAAAAAAGCACTGTCATATAGGAACAGAATTCATGCATTGCTGTCACATACCGTGACTTCATATCCTTTTTGGACACCATCAGACTCCAAAGACCTCTGATTCCGATTATTGCGAGCGAAGCGAGCAATTATTCAGTAAAGCACGTGAGGAGGGGAGGGCTGGCTGGTGCAGAAAACAAGAACAAATTCTACGACGTCTTTTGATGGGAAGGAACTAATGCCTTCAAAGTCGCTCATACCAGGGTATGTTTCTTAGATATTTGGGAATATGAGTTCTAGCACATAGCTCTCTTGTCTGGTAAAATCCTGCATTCACAGCCAAAGATTTGGAAAAGTTTGACCCCGCGCGCCTCTGCCACTGCTCTCGATCACGTGGATATAATAGAGAAGCTTAGGCGCGTGGCAAAGCTGCCACTCCCGCGTCCAAAACCTCAGCGGAAGGAACTTGCAGCATCGTTAAGACAATTTTGTTAGATATCCTCCTACTTAAAAATTAAATGTCGACTCTCGTGAACTTCTGACCTCGAAGCGAGCACCCGGCGCGGCCGCGGATCCATATTATCTGACGCTGCCTTTCTGCTAATAGGGTGAACAAAACCACGTATGAAAACATCTGTTTTTATTTTATTTTGAACCTATTAGTGGGCAGAAGTGAGGCATTAGTTTATGAGCGTACACCCTCCCTGGGGTGGTAGCCTACACCATTGATGGCCGAAAGTCAGTGTAACAAACCAATTATGAAGGATTGAGTAGACTTGACAAGGCAGCCCAAAAGGCTGGTATAGGCTGACTGTAGGGGCAATCTTAAGCTCAGTGTGGGGTGCGGAAACTAGTGGGGGAATCTGAAGTATAAATATAGGTACTAAATACAGTGAGCGGTAAATACTACGCACCTAGCAGGGGAATCTGAAGAGAAGAAAGGATGAAGATTCCCATGTTAGGCAAAACCTTATATACAGTTAGTAACTACCCAGTAGCACATGTCCATAGGTATCTAAGATAGGCGTCAATAGGAACCAGCACGTGTTATGTAAGCGTCACGCGTGACCCCGACGCCGACGAAGATCACGGCCGCCCCTCAACCAAAATTCAAAATTTGCCTTGGTAGAGTGTTAGAGGATGGCATTTGGGAGCCCTCTACCAGAGCGGAATTTTAATATCTGTCCTCATTCTCAGGTGATGTCAACCTGAAAAAAAATATGTGACATTTTTTCTTTTTGTTTCTATGGTCTTTTCTTGTCGATTGGAACAACTTTGCTTTTCTTGCATCCCGAATTTGACCCTTACGGCATAATTGATGGCTTCCATATATGGTAAGAGGCGGTGCTCGGCCACCTGCCAGATATCGGGCTGAGTGAAATGCAACCTTTCTGATTGCACTATTCACATCTGTGTGAAATCTGGTTGAAAAGATGTATTTTGAAATTTTTGGGACGTCTTCCAGGCTTCAAACAAAGGGTCAAAAAACCAAAAATTTCTCCCCCGAGGCGGATTTGACCCTTTACATCACATTACATAATTGCTTATATAAGGGTGCTGGTTCCTATTGACGCCTATCTTACAATGATCCCGGGCCTGATCACATAGCACGTGCCATTGTGAGCGGACAGAAGTTCTGGATGCTTCCGAGGACGGAGTGGACAGACAGACAGATGAAGTCCTAGATGGATGGATGGACAGATGGTCGGGCGCAGAAGCGGCTGGAGTGACAGACAGAAAAGGGGCCGGAGCAGTGGCCAGAAAAGTGGCCAGAAGAGCGAAAGTGGCTGGAGTGGGAGTTCCTCTGACATCAGCCCCCCCTTGGAATACGGTGTCCCGATGTATGAAGCAGATCATCCAGTCATGCCTCCGGAAGGAGAGCGAGTCAAAGGCAGCTGAGGCAATCCAGTGTGGAGTGTTGGGGTGTCAGTAACGGCCTCTGGGTTGGCTAAACAGCGAGTAACCCAGCGAGAACCCCAACCAGGATAAACCCGATAGACACTAGTAGCTCGTGTGTTCCCTGAGCAGTAGGACCAACCATACAGCATCCTCTCTAGGAGGCCGTATGTTGGAGGTTGGGATGTGAGGTGGAACCCGGAACGAGTCAAAGAGGGTATGATATCCACTCAGGTATACAACCTGTAGCACAATGTGAAGGAAGCGGGGCAGGGTGGATACAATGCCTATGTCAAGCCAAGGTAGAAGCCTGAGATTGGACGAGGTAGAATTTACTGTACATGGAGATTCTACCAAGCTTATATAGGCTTCTAATACATTAAAGCAATCACGGTCAATTGTGATCAGTTCCTGTACTGCAGCATTAAGGAGCGCTAATGCTGATACTCCTGGACTCCTCGTGTCTGTTTCTGTGACGTTGGAGGACTTAGGAGACCTGATGTTCGGGTTTCCTAATCCTTAATGCCATTGTCTCCAGTGGTTCAAACCCCGATCGGTTTGCAACTAGTCATATACTTCGTGTACGCTTCTGTGTCAGCTGTGGTGCATCCGGGGACCAGGATCCGTCTGCACGGGTTCCTAGTCCCTAACGTCTTCTGTATCCCGTGGCGCAGACCACCCCAAGTCTGCGGCTTTAGAATCTGTGGCCAGGTTTCAACCATGAGAAGGTCACATGGTGGTGTCATGAGAGTCCCATGCCACTAAGACACGTCTGTATCCATACAGATGTGTCACGCAAAAATGTAGAACCCAGGTGATTCATGACATGGGGTAGCAGCAGTAGTAGGCGCCAATGGCATCCTTGGAGAAGACATCAGAGTGTTTTACCCACTTGTTGTGCTCCGGTCTGTAGCCCTTCCATTGTACCATATACTGAAGGAAGGCTTCTGTAGCAGACCGTGCTTCAAGGATCTCGGTGACCTCCCATGTGGGTTCCTCTTTTTTTCGCACAATGTGTCTGTATGGATACTGTCAGCAACGGCCTCTGGGTCAGCTAAACAGCAAGTAACCCGACAACCCCAACCAGGATAAACCCGATAGATGCTAGTAGCTCGTGTGTTCCCTGAGCAGTAGGACCAACCGTACGGTGTCCTCCCTAGGAGACTGTATATCGTAGGTTGGAATGCGAGGTGGAACCCGGAATGAGTCAAAGAGGGTATGATATCCACTCAGGTATACAACCTGTAGCACAATGTGGGAGGAAGCAGGGCAGGGTGGAGACAATGCCTATGTCAAGCCAAGGTAGAAGCCTGAGATTAGAGGGAGAGTTGTCTGAAGCTGCAGAACAGATTACCGGAGCGACAGAACTAGACAAAGGAACAGATAGTCAATGTAGGACAGATGTTAACTGGGTGCCTGGGATACTGGATCCGAAATCACAGATATCAAAGACACAACACCACTGAGGTGCAGGGTAAGTGTTGACTGCCGTGTTGGTTTGATGGACAGAGGAGATGATAACAGGAGGTGATCAATAGGTCTTTGTTCATTTAGAAGGTGACTATGAATGAGATCCAGAGTTACCCGAGGACCGGAGCTGGAGGTGGAGGTCATGGATAACCACAGGAGCTTGGTCAGAGTACAAACATCAAGTAGACCTTTGATGAAGGTCAAGTCCGAACAGAAGGACGGGACTAGAGTCAAGTCCGGAGTGGGCCGGAAGTGGCGAAGATTAGAGGAGGCAAGAGATTAACGCAAATGAAACACTAGGGCTCGGAATGAACATTTATAATCAAACTGAAGTACAGGAGAGTCTCCCCTCCGGCAGTGAGTGAAACCATTGTGACAAAGTGAATACAATTTGTGCCATGCAAGTGAAGTGATTACCCAGGATTGCTGGTTTGGTGCAAGTATTGCCTGTATGCTCTTAGGTGGTTGTAGTGTCTGCAATTCAAGAATGATACATGGCAAGGGTGGTGTCATAATTGTTACAAGTTCCAAACAGAGTCGTCCAGTCCAACGGCTGACTGGTGATCAAGCCAAACATCAAATCCTCGGTATTATCCAACTCTTGCGTACACAGGACAAGCACAGCCACAACATACATGTCCAATCAGGGTAGGAGCGGCCACATACATGTGAATGCAACAATGTTGAAGTGGATTGATGTAATGCAGATAGATGAATGGGCATATAATGTATGTGGGTTTGAGCAAGGTAGACTGATTTTGACGAGGGTAAAGTTTGATATTGTTTATATTTGTGTGGAGAAGCAGGCTGACTGTGCCCATGAACAAAAAAAAAGCCAAGTACGAGTTATGCTGTGCGCAGCATTGGCCTCCCCCCAAGTATCACAGGAGGGTTTCAGTTTAAACCCTGCCGTCTTCAACAGGCCCCAGTTCAAACCATTTCGGTTTCAAACTGCCCCTTGCCCCTGACTTATAAACAGTGAGGTGTAAACCATTGTGGTTTAAGCCTTTGGTTCAAACAATGATGGTTTAAACCAGTTTGAACTGTCAGTTTAAACCAAAGATGGTTCAAACCATAGGTCCAACCACAAGATGTTTGATATGAGTTTCTTTCTTTCTTGGTGGATGAGAAGAATTAAAAAGATAGAAATCACATTCAGAGTATATACTCGTAGGTAATACAGGAGTACAGAACAAGATGTGCCTTTTCTCCTCTCTAGGGCCTGCACCTGTCACCATAAAGTTACGGGACTGTGGCCTGTAAATATGGTTATGGAACCGTCCCACCGCCAGGTGAAGCACCAACTTGCATGGCACGGGAACAGGACGGGAAGTTCCGTGTACGAGTGTGTGTAAACAGCTACTCACACTGTTGATGAGCTTATTATTGATCTACTTTCTTGCTTCAGCTATCAGGTACTGTACCATTTTGGGTCCCCCAAATGTGAAAATTTCTTCTCTGGCCCTCCAATTATCACAGCTTTCTCATGATTGCCAAGAAATAAAGACCAGTTCCAATAAGCAACTTAGGTGACAGGTGATACCAGTGCAGATGCCTTACAGTGCCACAGAGTAGGCCAAGGGTAGACTGACAATATGATCTGTAGGGTCAATAGCTTTTATGAACACTTGGCTGACTGATTTATTCGAGCCTCAAGGCAGAAACAATCCAGGCACTCATGTTGTCAAGGCCCACTTGAAGCTGACTGGCAAGGCAATCATCGATCTGGTTAGAGACGGAGAAGATTAGAATTACAGTTACTTCCCGAAATATATCCTTTGGTACACCGTGAATACACTGTAATGGATTGGACCCTTGAACCTGCTCTCTAAATGGACAGGGGGGACTGTGTGTAAGAAAAATACAGCATAAAATTTATGGCCATGCCCATAATACCAATGGGTGCCAGTCCTACTTCTCTCCAACAACTGCAGCCATGTAGCACTGGATCAAGTAAAAAAATCCTTCCCTCAATCCCACTACTTGCTCCTCAACTCTTCCTGGCACTGGCTCAGATATTACAGAATTCAAATTCACTATCGTCTCAAATCTTATGAGCTACATGTTCTCCCAGGGAGGTTCTGTGCAACTGTACTGGGTAATACAGCAATGCTGAAGCGGAACATAGGCATGTTTTGTACTATACATTCACTTGAAGCTGTTTGTCATACCAGTTTCAGCTCCAGAGCACATCAAAGAAACTTGTGAGTCAGTGGTGCAAAAGTGATGTAGCTGTCTTTCACTCTTTTACCACCATCTCCCCACTGCTGCTGCTTGCCCTGCACTTGGCTCATGGTTACATGTACACAATCGCAGTAGTTTCCATAGTTGACCAAAGTCAAATATCTGGGCTTATTTAATAATACTAGCACATCTCACTTGAGTAATATGCAGGCAGTAGGAGTTTGTGGTATTTTGTAACAAAAGTCATCAGTTTGCATCTGCACCTGTCTTTTATTCAATATCTTCCTCAGTGATAGATGTCATGAATTGCTCGGGTTCTACACTGCCAATTTGTCTGGACGTGGCTGAGACGTGGATGCCACATCAATTACGCATTCAAACTTCGGCTGACTGTGATGTGTGAATCACATTGTAGCCAGTTTTGGATAGGAATCCCTCCATTGTGGTTCCACTCGAGCTGTTACACAGATCAATGTTCGGCCTTCACCACAATGATGCACTGTGTGTTTGCTGAACATCAAAGCAGCCATTGTTCTTACACCACCTTTTCCACCGCTTACCAGCACTTCCAAATCAGCTCAAATCACACAATAGAACACAAAGAAGCAAAAAAACACAACAATAGATTGAGAAAAAAATGAATACGTGATGGACAATGGCTACAATCTGCCTTCAGACTTTGCTCTTGACTCGGAGGCATTTTGAGGTCTTCAAATTCCGTTGCAGATTGTATTCGTCTTGTGGAGTGTAGCCCTGGTACAGCTGGCAAAGATAACTTTTGGAGCTTGAATGGTGGCACTTTGATCAGTCTTGAACTGAGCCAATGATTTTGCAGTGCAAAAGACTTGAATCTTCGATGTCTTGTAAGTTAAGGCATGTGTGACCTTGTCTTGGCCGTTGACGTCTTCGGTTGAGGTCCTTGCACACGTTGGTCTTGAACCATACAATTTTGAGATAAGTGGCAGGGCGGGACATCTTGATGTCAATAAGCTTGGGTGGCAATCAGTTAGTCCATCAGTGGTGGCGACAAAATTGCTTTCAAGTCATTCCAAGTGGCAAGACAGTGCAGATGAACAGAAACCAAGGTAAAGGAAAAGAGTGTAAGGATAGCCTTGGAGAGAGGAGCACTCAGAAGGGGGGATGGTTGTGGTCAAGGTGAAAGGAAGACCATCGCTGCAAAACATTGCGAAATATTTGGACATTTGTGATTTCGGAGGAACAATGGACTTGTGATGCCTTTGTCTGGAAAACCCGACTGGACGTGTCCATGTGGGACAAAAGCACTCTGCTAATATGCTTCTCGAGGCGTAGCGACAATGTGCCAGGACCTGGAGCAGCTGTCTCATACCCTCCCTGGTCCGAAATTATTTTTGATGAGCTGTTTTGCAGGTTATGCTCTGTTTCGAGAATAATGGTAATATGGTAGGTTTCTAGGTGAACACTGAGCTGTTATAGAGGCCGATGGACAGCTGGTCTTGAGCTGGACATCAGGTGGGAGATGGCTATATTATTCACATGGAATGGACATGGTAACCATATCGGGAAAGCGTGGTCAAGTGAATGGATGATAGCCAAACCATCCAGCTTAGATTTGACTGACGAATAATTGGCGGTGTACTTTTTTGCGTGACGTGTCTGTATGGATACAGACACATCTTAATGGCACGGGACTCTCATGATGCCACCACGTGACCTTCTCATGGTTGAAACCCGACACGGCGGATTCTAAAGCCGCAGACCCAGGGTGGTCTGCCCCACAGGATACAGAAGACGTTAGGGACTAGGAACCCGTACAGACAGATCCTAGCCCCCAGACACATCATGGCTGATGCAGAAGCATACACAAAGTGCATGACTGGTTGCAAACCGATCGGGGTTTGAACCACTGGAGATAATGACATTAAGGACTAGGAAACCCGAACGTCGGGTCTCCTAAGTCCTCTGCTACGGAAACGAGCACAGAGGAGTCCAGGAGTATCAGCATTAACACTCCTTAATGCTGCGGTACAGGAACTGATCGCGACAGACTGCGATCACTTTTAATTTATTTGAAGCCTATATAAGCTTGGTAGAATCTCCATGTACAGTAGATTCTACCTCGTCTAATCTCAGGCTTCTACCTTGGCTTGACATAGGCATTGTCTCCACCCTGCCCCGCTTCCTATTCATCATAATGCGGGCTGTGTCCGCCCCCTGGGTTTTATACCTGAGTGGATATCATACCCTCTTCAACTGGTTCTGGGTTCCGCCTCGTATCCTGACCCACAATATACAGTCTCCTAGGGAGGACACTGTGTGGTTGGTCCTACTGCTCGGGGAACACATGAGCTATTAGTGTCTATCAAGTTTATCCTGGTTGGGGTTCTCGTTGGGTCACTCGCTGTTTAGCTGACCCAGAGGCTGTTGCTGACAATAGATATGGTGTCTATACCATCAATCTGAGCACAACTAGCTACTTCTTTTCCTTTTCCTTCTCTTCTGGAAAGAAACCAACAGAAAACCTAAGTCAATATGACTACAACGACTGAAAGGTACTGCCTAGGTGCCTGAAATGCAATTTCTGTCTTTGTAGTTCTTTTCTTCCTCAAAGAAAAAAAAAGTAAACTCAAACATCTTGTGGTTAGAACCGGTTTAAACTGCCATGGTTTGAACCATCTTTGATTTAAACCGGCGGTTCAAACCAGTTTAAACTATTATGGTTTGAACCATCTTCAGTACGAACCAAAGTCTTAAAGTGGTTCAAATCACAAGGCTTAAACCACAATGGTTTAAACCTCACTTTTTATATGGCAGGGCCAAGGGGCAGTTTGAGCCAAAATGGTTTAAATCAGGGCTGCTGTTGGAGACGGCAGGGTTTAAACTTAAACCCTGCTGTTGCTGGTGTTGAGTCAGGAATCCACAGTGCTCGCTGACCTTCAAAGTACGCGGTTCAATTTTATATTCATCTTTACACTCCGTTTAACTCATATTTCCACCTGCCACAGCTGTCAATGAGAATGATGATGGGATCCAGATGCTATTTGACATGATGACCCACACGACCGATGGGTATGCTCTCTTGACTTCGACTCAGCTGCTTTTCAGTTTTAATTCTTGCAGTTCCAGTGAGATTGATGATCATGGCAAAACTGGCATTGAAACCTTCCTCAAGAAGTGTGAATTGTTGCACTAATCTCTGTCTCAGTTGCGAGGGATTTACTTTGGCCTTAGATCAAGTACAAGATGATGATTCTAATGAAGAAGGTTAAATGTGATCCTTGACAATGTAATTGGCAGTGGAAACTTGGTACAATGTTTAAATTGGCCCTTTGGGATGGACATTGATCCCAAATGAGAAAGACACTCAGTCCTTAAGTTGAGAGCATGTATTGTATCTGCCTGCAAATTTTTTGTGCCGTGCCATGTGATCACAGAGCTTGTGAAGCCGGCAGTTCGGGGATCATTGGATCGAAATGCCAATCTGCCAAATTCAACCTGAACCATCTCGCCTACTGTATCTGGAGTTGAAACCCTGGAAAGCTCATATATCAGCTATTCTTCTGTTACAATACACATAGATGAGTTCTTTTGGTAGACCAAAATCCAGGATTGCAAGAATCTCCAGTGCATGAATGTTTGATAGGGGTGAGTTGCCCTTTTGAGCAATAGTTCGGAATTTGCCGCTGTTTTGGTAGTTTTCGGGCCTGCTGAGGCCGGAAATGATTTTTTCACACCCTCAATAGGATCAGCTCATCGAAATTCCACATGATCAGGGTGCCAGATGAAAGTTTGTCGCCTACTGGGTGACTTCCCGTAAGACTTAAATATTCCCCCAGAATATTTTTCGCAATTTCCACCATGATGTGATGTCAACTGCCAGGACCCCATCAATTGCATCACCCACAAACAGTCGAGATTTATTCTCCCATCACTCAAGAAATTATGAATCTAGACAAGAGGTAGGTACCCCTCATCTAGACTTTCATATCCTCAAATATCCCATTTGGGACACAAATGATTGCAAGATTGTCACCCATTGTCACTCGCATCACAAAGTTTCCGTCCTTCTGCACGCCCACCACTTGCGCCGAACCCATTATTCTGAGGACCCATTCACACTAGCCACTCTACAATGTATTCTGCCACTGAATGTGTCATTTCTGAGGCGGTTTGGCATCTAAATCAAGCCTCAAGTGTGCAACAAGTTTTTTACAAGACAGAGTTTTATATGGTTGTTCCAGGCACACTGGGTGACTTTCTATAAGCTCAGATAAATGTTGGGGAATATTTCAGAGCTTTTGTTAGGGAAACCCCCACTCCAGACACTTTTCCATCTGATGCTCCAGACAATTTTCTGGCCACCGCTCTGGATACTCCTGAGCCCATCCATTTGTCTGTCCAACCATCCGGGACATCTGTCTGCTCTCACTGGCACGTGCTATGTGATCAGGCCTGGGATCACTGTAGATACCTCCGGACACATACTACTGGGTAGTTACTGATTAGTATATAAGGTTTCGCCTAGTGTGGGAATCCTCATCCTTTCTTCTCTTTGGATTTCCCCGCTAGGTGCATAGTATTTTCGCTCCTGTATTCTAGTGCCTATATTTATGCTTCGGATTTCCCTGCTGGTTTCCACGCTCTGTACCGAGCTTAAGGTTGCCCTTACAGCAGAAGAAAGGATCTAAGGGATCAACCGGTCAAGATTGGGAAGCTTGGTGCAGGTACGGATTCGGACCACTACTCCAGTGCTCCATCCTCCCCCACTTCAAATCTCGACCTCTCCTCCATTCCACTGGACCAGCCTGCCCCTGGCACCGTGCAACCCAAGATCCCAAGTGTTCACACTCCAGATCTGGCTTCTGGAGCCATGGCCTGGCTCGCTGCTGTCGAAGGTTCCCTCGGGGACATTCAGCTCATGCTCCACGAGCTATTGCTGAGCACCCAAAATCTGCTGCCTGCCCCTGCCTCTGCCGCTCCAGCTCCAGCTCCGGCGCTGGGTCCAGATTTCTTGGCCCCCTACCTAGCTCCAAAAACGGACCTTCAACTGAACCCTCTGGCCGTTTTCAATGGCAACTGGACACAAGGATGGCTGTTCCTTTACTCTGTCCTCACCTACTACTGGCTGGTTCCGGAAGCCTTCCTAGCAGACGGGAACGTCTCGCAGGAGAAACTCGTCCGGTTCGCCATGTCATTTATGTCGAAGGACACAGCTGCTCGGTGGGCGGAACAGTGCTCATCGGCTGTCCTGTTCCCGTTCCCCACCTGGGCCCAATTCGAGGCTGAGTTCCACCTCCAGTTCATAGAGGAGAATGAGCAGGACCAGGCCCTTGCCAAGCTTGAGTCCCACTTGTACTTCCAGGGCTCCCACAACATCTACCAGTACATGGACGACTTTGAGGAACTGGCCGTAACGGCCGGTTACTCGGATGCTCTCGTCCAGGTCACCAAGTATCGCTCCGGCCTCGACCCGCGGATCAACATCGCGATTATGACATCCAGAACCGCCCCCCGACCTCACCGACTACAATGGGTGGTGCGTACACATATTCCAGCAGTACAAAGTGTTTGGCCGCGCCCAGACTGGAAACCCTCCAGCTCGGCTTCTGGCCACTTTACCTCGGCCATGCACAGCGGGCGTATTCCCCACTCTGGCACCGTACACGCTCCGGTCTTGTTCGCCCCAGCTCCGGTGCCCGTGCTCCCAGTGGTCGTTCCGATGGACGTTGACCAGACCCGGATGTGCGCTTTCCCACACCCCATGCACCTGCTTCCAGTGCGGAGCTGCCGGACACATTGCCCGCGAGTGCCCCACTATGTCTGACGTCCGGCACACAGAACGAGGTTGTCCATCAACTTGGTGACAACCTCCTCAATGAGCTGTTTGCTGGTCTCGCCACTATCGCCTCGCTCCCAGTGGAGTTGATCAACGAGGATGCAGACCCAGTGGGTTTTACATCCCTGGCCAAGTGAGCGGTGCACCCTCAATCGCGTCCCCTAATTGCTATGCCCTCCTGTATTCAGATAATGCCAATGTATTTGATTCCCAGGTAGTAGCGAGAGGCGCACCCCCTGTCCCAGTCTCCGTCCGAGTGACCGAGACTCTTCCTTCCGTCCTGGAGATGGAAACCCGCACTGTCCCTGAGCCGGGAACGAGGACAGGCTCACTCCGGTGTGTTCACCGCCCGAAGTGGGAACAGTGACTTCCCTGGCAGTACGTCATTGACTTTGTTGAAGGCCGAAACTCCCTGCACATTCTGTTGGACTTGGAGTCTGTTGAGACCGCCGTGCAGATGTCAGTGAAGGCTCTGGTCAACTGCGGAGTGACTGGGGACTTCATCAACTCGGAGTACGTCATCTCCTGCAACCTTCCGGTCCAGCGTCTCTCACGGCCCATCCCAGTTCTCAACGTGGACGGCAGCCTAAACCAAGTGGGTGGCATCACTGGCATAGTTGATATGATGGTCGACTACGAGGGGCACGCCGAGCGCATCCAGCTCGCCATAACCCGGCTCGGGAGGCAGCATGTCATCCTCAGTTACTCCTGGCTCCAGAAATACAATCCAGAGATCAACTGGGAAACCAAGGAGGTTCACATGACGTGCTGCCCAACCGAATGCCGCACCTGCCAGGATGAGTTGCGGGCTGTCCTGAGGAACGAGAAGCTTGCTGCCTCAATCCTCCAGCAGCTGCACGAAGGTCTGACCCCGTCCATCTGTGTCTGTGCCATTGACTCGGAGCACAGAGACAATGGGTACGATCTGGCCAACAATGATGACCTTCCGGACCCATCCCCAGACTCGGACAATGATGATGACGACTCGGATGAGCTCAAGGAAGGCAACCATATTCTTTACACTGTGATTGCTCTGGTTGAAAAGATTCATGCTGGAAGCACCATCTCGCAGCGTCTCACGGAGACTTACATGTGGAATTCTGCATCAGCTGGAACTGAAGTTCTGCCCTGGGCTGCAGACTTCTCAGACATCTTCAACAGGGAGTCTTTTAACTCTCTGCTGGAGAGACGGACATGGGACCACACCATCGAACTCGTCCCAGATGTGAAGCCAACTGCAAGGTCTACCCAATCTCTCTGCTCGAGCAGAAGGAGCTCGATGCCTTCATCACAGAGGGATTGAGTACCAGCTGCATCTGTCCATCCAAGTCTCTGATGGTGTCGCCGGTCTTCTTTGTTAAGAAGAAGGATGGTGCCCTCCGGTTCGTCCAGGACTACCGGGCACTCAACGCGATGACCGTGAAAAATTGGTACCTGCTCCCTTTAATCAACGATCTTATTGACCATTTGAAGGGAGCCCGGTTCTTCATGAAACTCAACGTCAAGTGGGGTATCAACAACGTCCGGATCCGGGAAGGTGACAAATGGAAGGCCACGTTCCGTACAAACTGGGGGCTCTTTGAGCCTCTGGTGATGTACTTCAGCCTTACCAACTCCCTGGCCACCTTCCAGATGATGATGAACAACATCTTCCAGGACCTCATTCTGTCCGGAGACGTCATGGTCTACCTGGACGACATCCTCATCGCATATTCCGACCTCATCCATCACCACGAAATCGTCCGGGAGGTGCTCCGGTGGCTCTGAGAACATTGCCTCTTCCTCTGTCTGGAGAAGTGCGAGTTCGAGAAGTCGACGATCGAGTACCTTGGTATCATAATCTCACACAATCATGTCGAGATGGACTCTGTCAAAGTCGCCGGTGTTGCTGCTTGGCCTGCACCCAAGAACAAGCAGGACGTGCAGCAGTTCCTCGGCTTCATGAACTTCTACCGGAGGTTCATCTGGGCGTTCTCGGACGTTGCCCAGCCGCTTTTCGACCTGACAAAGAAGGGTGTGGCCTGGACCTGAACTGCTGCCTCGGCCGCCGTGTTCCAAGCCCTCAAGGACACAGTGACCGTGGAGCCTGTCCTGGTCCTCCCAGACCAAGAGGTGAGTGATCGGAAGATCGTGTCCTACGTTCCCACGACCCCCCCCCCCCCCCAAATAAGGAGAGTGTTTGGCGCTCGCAAATAACGGCGATCACTGCGGCAATTTTTTGCATCAACTTGTCCTCTCCCGCCTACTGCGCCGCCTAGCGCGCCAGGAGCCAATGCTCTTGAAAACGGAGATGCAAGAGCAGGGACACGCGAAGTTCAGTGTCCTAGATGCTCAACTTGAAAGATAAACGAGGCTTCGACGTGGGCAGTTGGCCTAATATTCCTTTGTATGCTGTCACACTGGAACAGCCCAAGTGTCGACCAGCCAGTCCGTTAGCCATCAATTCATTTGTGTACTATGCAAACACATCTTTGGCCACCCAAGTACTCAATTGTGTGTAGAACGTTGTGCGGCGCTGAATTTGTTCTGCAGGCGCGCCGAGCCGCCGAGTGATGCTCAATGGCCACGAAATGATCGCATATTACAAATTGTTCGCTCGCATGGCCACATCATAGGACAAGATCAGCCGATCACTCACCTCTTGTCCCAGACAAATCTTGGCTGTACCGGCTGGAGGCAGACAGTTCTGACTGGGAAACCGGAGCCGTTCTGTTGCAGCAGGGCACGGATGGAAAGTGGTGCCCCATCACCTTCTACTCCAAGAGCTTGAATGACGTCCAACAAAACTATGTGATCCACAACAAGGAGATGCTTGTGATCATCTGAGCCCTAGAGGAGTGGCGGCACCTCCTCAAAGGCACACAGCACCCGGTCGAGATCTGGATGGACCACAAGAACTCAGAGTACTTCCAGAAGTTGCAGAAGCTGAACAGGCAGCAGGCCAGGTGGTCCCTGTACCTGTCCCGGTTTGACTTCATCCTGTTCCACCAGCCAGGCTGTCTCATGGGTCCTCTGGACACGCTTTTGCGTCACCCAGACCACGGAGCTGGTTCCGAGAACTCAAATGTTACGCTCTTTCAGCTGGAGCTCTTCCGGATCTGTGTGATGGAGGGAATTGTGGTCGATGGACCCGACATTCATCTCCTGCACAACATCCAGGTGTTTGTGACTGAGCCAGAGCTCAAGGACCCCATTGTGCCCGTCGTCCGGGAGCTCCTCAAGAACCAGAAGGCCCCCCTCCCCCTGCTCAGCCGAATGGCAAATCTCAGACGGACTCCTCCTGTTTCATGGCAAGATCATTGCGCCGTGGAATGAGGACTTCTGTCGCCAGATTATGGAGCAGCACCACGACATGTGGGTAGCCGGACCTGCTGGCCACTTCAAGACCTTGGAGCTCATCTCCCCCAGTTGTCCCGACATGTTGGCCAGTATGTCGGAACCTGTGATGCGTGCAACCGGACGAAGGCGCTCTGGCGACATCCCCATAGTGAGCTTCATCCAACCGAGATTCTGGACGAGCGCTGGGACACCGTCTTGGTGGACGTCCTTGTCAAGCTTCCGGAAGTGCATGGGTTTCGACGCAGTCATGATTGTGGTTGATGTCCTCAGTAAGCGGGCCCACTTCAACGAGTGCCACACTGGCCTCGGTGCTGTCGGAGCTGGCCCGGTTGTACTACCCTAACGTTTGGAGGCACCACGGAACCCCCTGGAAGTACATTTCTGATCATGGTCCACAGTTTGTCCACTGAGTTCACTCGCGAACTGTGGCGCCTCATCGGTATCAAACCCACTATGTTACCGCTTACCATCCGCAGACCAATGGCCAGACCGAACACGTCAACCAGGAGCTCGAACAGTTTGTCCGTATCTTCATGAGCCACAAGCAGGACAACTGGGATGAGCTCCTGCTGGCAGCCGAGTTCGCCTACAACAACCACGTCCACTCCTCAACACAGCAGGTGCTGCTTATGATGGACACCAGCCACCTCCCTCAGATGGGTTTCAAGCCAAATGGCATGCACTCCGCTGACCAGTCCGTCAACAAATTCCACAACCGGATTGCCGCTGGAGTGTCCGAAGCCAAAGTCGCCCTCGTCAAAACCAAGGACAAGTT
>JARKIC010002186.1:0-73292 GCA_029378375.1 Mycena olivaceomarginata | reverse complement strand
ATGGACCCTGAAATCGATATATAGAGGGCGTGATAAGCGAGATGTTCAAGGGTAATCAATGGGTCATTTCAAACCAGAAGATCTTGATGGTTGTATCATTACATCGGTGATGATCTCTATTCGATCGGTTCTCGGAGGAGGTCAATCTTGCCACTGGAGTCAATCATTTAGATATAAAGTAGGGAATCTTTGACATTCCATCACGGGAATACTTTGCTTCTTCCAGGTGGAATGGGTCCAAATTTTTCGGTGCAATCAGGCTTAGGGGTATTAAATGAGTGCTCTGGAAACCACGCAGAAAATTGTGAATAGCCCTACAGTTGTGTTTCGCCTTCTAATAGAACTGCCATAACGGCCATCATGTCCGTTCTATTAGAACGGGATATGTGGGATTATTAGGTGTCCTTCTTTGCTTGCCTTTTTCACACATCCCAGGCCTCCATGTCGACCATAAGTAGCAAATGGAAGGGCAAGGAGAAGAACAAGGAGGTCCAGCGCGTGCATATCGAGTAAACGGTGTCATAAGCATCTATTGATCAGATAATTTGATTCAATGTTCTGTACCCCATACCATTCTCCTATCCACATGCAGAGCTCTGAGACTGGTATATGGCTTGCAAGGCATGCAGGTAATTACCTCGACGGTTTTTAGCCTGAACCATCGAGTGCATATCGAGTATGGGTCTCATAAGCATCAATTGATCTGATACGAGTTTTGAGATAGATGAATGAAGTAAGCTTTTCTTAGGATGGAAACTGATAAGTATCGCCTCCATGCGCAAGGTTCAGCTCAGTGGCTCAGCTGAGTCACTCGGCTGGTTGTCGAATTCGTTCAAAGGTAACCAAAATTTCAAAATTCTTTCCTGGACCTGAAAATTTCCTAGAAAATTTCCCCGTGGCCTAAGTGACCCAAAATTGACCTATTTTTCGTTCCCGCAGCTTGTGCTATCTTTTCAGAGCAAATAATTGCGAAAAAACTCAACTGAATATTACCAAATCCTAGTAGACGATTAATCCAGGATTCTGCGACACGATTAACGAACGATTCTCGCTTTATTTAAACGTGGGAGAATCGCCTCCCCGCACTTCGACTCATACTTACAAGGTTATTCGGACCGGGTTCCCGAGCGGGTAACTCAGACACAAACAACAACAAAACATACAAATGTTCATCCAGCGCGCTCAAAACTTGAAGATTCGCTCTCGGATAAGCCGGAATATACTTCAGAAAGCGGTGCGATGATGTCTAAGAAAGAATTTCGAAATTTCATTGAGAAATAAGTGAGAAGGCCAATAGCCTTTTTTGGTAACTATTTTGGAAATTCAAACTCAGATCGACCATTGCCTTCATTAGACAGGCTCGAATCGAGCCTAATTCCTCGCGAATCAATCTTGTTTGGCGAGCCGGCTCGAGGGGAAAAGAAAGAAAGAAAAATAACCCCGCATTTCACGGTCCCGTGCTCTTCTCTCTCTTCACAACAAACTCGTCGCTGCCCTTCCACCGCTTGCACTATGGTCTTTCCATCCTACTCTCCCGTGTATACGCCGCCAAATCCTCCCCATACGCTTTTGACTCGCAAGCAACTCGCCTCGCAGGCTCAAACTTTTATAAGGACTGAATGATAACATGAACATAGCAGTAGGAGGAACGTTTGAATCCAAGGAGGTGAGCGTCCTCATTTTCAAGTAAAAACGGTACGGGCTCATCAAGTGGAATATTGCCTTTAAACGTATCGATCTCGGAACCGGGTCAAGGCATGCCCTATGTCCACCTCACAATTACAAGGGCCAATCCGCCGCGAAAATGGAGGAGAACCACAGGCGGGATTCACTTCTTCCCTGACCGCAAACGTGATGTGCTTGTCAATATGTATTTCCAAGACTGCCAAAAGATGAGCTTGCTCTGATAGTTTAGCCATCTGCAAAAATAAACAATAGCACGCATGTACGTACCTTCAAGTTGTACTTGAAGATTTTCCAACTTCGCTAAAAGTCTCTGGATATCCTGGGGGTCCCTGAAGACGTACGGAGGAGGTGGGATGGCAGACTCCGAGAGGGTGAACGTCGCCCATGCGTTTGATTCTCCGTAAATCGGACACGTCTCTGACGGTGGTGATCTGAATGTTCAATTTGTTTGGTAACCCATAAGAATATGATAAACATCCCTTCAAGTTGAAGTTGGAAGTATCAGGTCCAGCCATGGCGGAGAAGGCCCAGCCTTTCGCACGTATTTGTAAAATGGGATTTGTACACTTATATATCGTTCACCGGAGCCCAAAACAACCGGCCGTCGACACGTCCGAACGACCTAATCGGGATGGCAATACATGATTACGAGTAACTACGAGTGACCCTGTATAAAGAAAATCGTATGTAGGGCGGGTAAAGCAAAAAATGCTACGCTGCCTGGCAAGGCAGTAGGAAATGAAGAGAAATTCCCAATACCTTTAGGTAAGGGTTTCAGGGCGCCCTATTTGAACAACTCGCAGAAAATCACATTATTGTCAGCTCTTTTTGCGTCAGCACTGATCCCTCCGCCACAATCCAACCGAGCCGATGATTGCTGTCCAACGAGGCACAGGAGAGGCACTGGTTGAGGCTAACAGCAATATGGAAATGGTTCATCAATTACCGATGAAAATTCGCTGGACACTATGTTCAGAGTGTCCACCCATGAAGGTAGAGCGGGGGGGGGAATCGCTCCCATGTCGACCCATCGAGGCCCACACTGGGCCTCTAACGGGGCGGACACAGTGCTCACTGATTAGAGCGGGAATCGTCCTCATGTCGACCCATCGAGGCACACACTGGGCCTCTAACGGGATGGACAGGGTGCTCACGCCATGTCGACCCGTCGAGGCGCACACTGGGCCTCTAACGGGATGGAAACAGCGTTCATGTGCCCGATACCGGGAATGGCAATGCAAAATACAGAGGGCACGTCATCTTAAACACGGAAGACCGACAATTGCGGGAATATAGCGAAGACTGACGCCATCAAAGAGGTGGTCGTAGGTAGTGTGAGAGGAGAATTGATTGGGACGCAGGGTAAATCGTGTGCTGCTTATATTCATCTTCGAGGGGCAGTTTTCCGAGCCGCGCTCAGGGTTCGGAATCCGGGGGCTGCACGGACCAGGGTTTAATATTAGCGTGTGTTGTTTTTGCCACAGTTCAAGAATTGTGTACTTTTAGCCGAACTCTTGAACACTCGAAGTAAATTTACTCGATATTGTGTCCCAGCCATCCTAATGCAATACTGAGAACCCTCGTTGAAAGGAAAAACAGCATTCCTGGATAGACGGTCTTATACACAGCACACAATTACAATATAATTTATTATATGGCGTGCGATTGTAATTGTGACCACGTTTGCCATGCACTTGTTCAAATGCCTCGATATTGTGTCTGAGCCATCCTAATGCAATCCTGAGAACCCTCTTTGAAAGGAAAAACAGCATTCCTGGATAGACGGTCTTATACACAGCACACAATGACAATATAATTTATTATATGGAGTGCGATTGTAATTGTGACCGCGTTTGCCATGCACTTGTTCAAGTGCCTCGATATTGTGTCTCAGCCATCCTCATGCAATCCTGAGAACCCTCTTTGAAAAGAAAAACAGCATTCCTGGATAGACGGTCTTATACATAGCACGCAATGACAATATAATTTATTATATTGTGGTGTGCGATTGTAATTGTGACCACGTTTGCCATGCACTTGTTCAAGTGCCTCGATATTGTGTCTCAGCCATCCTAATGCAATCCTGAGAACCCTCTTTGAAAGGAAAAACAGCATTCCTGGATAGCCGGTCTTATACACAGCACACAATGACAATAATTTATTATATGGAGTGCGATTGTAATTGTGACCGCGTTTGCCATGCACTTGTTCAAGTGCCTCGATATGTGTCTCAGCCATCCTCATGCAATCCTGAGAACCCTCGTTGAAATGAAAAACAGCATTCCTGGATGGACAGTCTGATGCATAGCATGCAATTATATATATTTATTATATGGCGTGTGATTGGTGAATAATAGTTATTAACATTGTGAATAACTTTTTGGTCGTGAATAACTCGGAAATCGTTCGCTTCGCACTCTACCAGTCCAGTCAGGCTCCTCTTCGGTGTCCTGAGCTGGGTGCAGCCTCAGGTTGATTGCTTTTGATCGGCACATTCGCAGGACCTGTGGCAACGAGATCGAGCAAGGCCGGTGCAGCGAGATTGATGTCCTGGTCAATTTTGAATGTGAAGGACGAATTTGCAGCTGCGTGCGCCTCTGCCAGTGCTTCGTCATCGTCCTCGTGCCGTCGTCTTCGTCGGAGTCTGAGTCCGAGTCCACAGGAGAAAAATCTTTTTTTCCCCGACCTTTCGGCCACTCTGGGCGGCTTTCAGCACAGCCTCATCCAGGTTCCGGAACTTGACGACTGGTCGGAATGGTTCTTTCTTGGCCGAAGGATCGTATTTCTAGTTCTCGTCAGTTGCGGGCAATTGGCCTACATATATGATACGCACCGCATGTTTACCATACCACTGCCCGATTTGAATCAGCGAAACTGCCGTGATCAAGCTATGATGCAGTAATATGAGACAGCGGCAAACGAAAATAACAATCCGGTTGAATGCCAGGAGGTTTGCGAGTTATTCACAGTTATTTAATAGTTTCACCAGCCATCTTTGTCGGCCCAGTTATTAACAGTTATTAACATTGAAGTCAAATTGATCTGAGGGAGCGCAGAATAATCCAGTAGGTCCTGAAGAGCTCACGCAGGACATCCCAGCGATGCACGATTCTAGAATGATCATTCAAAAGATGTTTCGGCATACAGATCCGGACATGGCAGCCGAGAGCTCCGCGGGAGCTCCGACCAAATTGGGGGTGTAGTCTGACTTAGTCCTTAGTTACTAACTTAGTCTAAGTGACACTAGTACTTCGGTGACTCTGGAAAAATGAGAACGAAATCAACGACTTCTAAAAATGGAGACCAACATACAGAATGTCATTCATGTTGCCAACTTCACCGCAATGTTCACTTGCTCCCAAAATTCAGACTAGTGGCTCGGCCACGCTCGACTCATGACGGGTCCCGAGATGCAGGCGGAGTTGTTGAAGGAGCTTCAAACAAAACAAATGGCGGGAATGCACTCGGGTTTGAAAAGTTATTCCCGCCATCAAGAAAACACTCACCGAGCGGAGAAAGTCGAGCGAGCTGCCGAAAAACAGGCGGAAAGAGAAGCGAAGGCTGCAGCGAAGGAAGCGGAAAAGGCTATCAAGGCAGCGGAGAAGGATGCTGCAAAGGCTGCGAGGGCAGTGGAGAAGGAAGGCCGCGAAGGCTGCGAGGGCGGTGGAGAAGGAGGTCGCCAAGGCGTCGAGGGCGGCGGTGAGAGCGCGAGGACGTGGAGGGGTTCGTGGCAGTCGAGAGCGTGCTGCACGCAGCCGTGGGGCTGCGCGGGGTGGCGTGAGAGGTTGGGTGCAAACGGGAGAGGAGGCATGGGACAGCGGTGATGAAGAACACTTTACGTACGAATTTTTGTCTGACAACGAGTCTGATCATGCCAGCCCACGCCAATGCTGGTCCCTATGCAACTGACATGCCATCTTCGGACGAGGAGACTGACTCCGACGCACCAGTCAAGATGCAAGACTCGGATGAGTCCGACTCGGACGACGAGGGTGCGGAAGAGACGGGAATAAACTCCATCAACGGCCACCGATGGCGGGACCGCCACATCGAGTTTCAGGTGCTCTGGACCGACGACGAGGTTACCTGGGAACCGCTGTCCAACGTCAATGACTGTGCGGCGATGGACGACTATTTGGCGCACCGCGATGTCGACGATCCTTTGCTTTTACCCAAGCGCAAATATCTCACCAATCAGGCGTTGAAAGCTGTAAATGAGTAGAATTAGATGTAGCAGTCGGTCTATCATAGCCTTGAATACATTTCTGGACTTGAGATTGTTAGCGTAGAAGCCTCAGTTACGGAGCAAAGAAGTAAACTGAGGCTAACCGAATCTCGTAAACTGTAAAGGATCGGAATAGTTCGGAATAACGGGATGAAACGGAGGTATGTAATGAACGTAGATATGAGAGGGATGTCTGACGCTGACACGCATTCGATGTTCTCTTGGAAATTTCCAAGACATCTGCCTGAACGGCCCGACCGAGAGCCCAGATTTGGAGGTAGATAAAAGAGCCATTGGCGCGGACTCATTCTGTGACCTGTGATAAATAAATTGGTGATGGAGAATATGCTTGGGGGTGCTGCACCCACCGTTTTCCACACAGATATTTGCTCGTCGGACCAAATCCCACCGGAGGCAGAGTCTAACACATGCGGTGGCCGCATGCGTTCGACGCATGTCGTCGACTTATTGCCGAACCTTTAGGTTTGGTTCTATCCGTATTTTTTGGTGACTGGCTGCTTGCCTTATTGGGGTATCAGAACTACCGCCACTTCAAGCTCCAGATGTGTTTTCGTTGCTCTTTCATTGCCTATATATGGTAATATGCTGTGATCACGTATTTACTGCTGTTCCTTCCCTTTGTCCTTCCGCCCCTGTCTCCACCGCCGCCGGCACCAGCATCCGTCACTCGCCCTTCCTTGTTCTCTCGCCTTTTCTAGGCTCCTTCGCGACTTACGAGCGGCTACTTCCACTTCCCATTGAAGATTGAAGACTGCAGGCTCAAGACGTAGATTTCTCTCTCGTCTCTAAAGTGCATTGGAGCACACTCATTAACACAGTCCGGGAGAGAATGGCCACTGCTTGCTTGGTGCCCAAATATTGTTCACCCAGAGCCTGTGTGACTCTTTGAATTATTTTTCGCACGACTTCACGTTCCGAGGGTCAGAGCACTTGGCTGCCGGTAACAACTCTCCAGGGTTCGGCTCATCCATCTTCTGATCACCTGCAATATTATTATTCCTACGTGCTTGGATTCAGCTGATCCATTTTCTGATCAGCTGTAATATTATTCTGCCTATGCACTTGGGCTCAGCCGATTCATTTTCTGACGGGCTACAATATTATTCTGCCTACCGGCGTGGGTTTAGCCCATCCATATTCTGATCAGCTGTAATATCATTTGACCTACATGCCTGGGTCCGGCTGATCCAGTTTCTGATCAGCTCTTCAACCTACATGCTTGGGTTAGCTGATCCATGTTCTGATCAGCCGCAACATTATTACGCTTGCACTCTTGAATTCAGCTGATCCATTTTCTGATCAGCTATAATATTATTCAGCCTACGTGCTTAGGCTCAGCTGACCGGACGGCTATCGTGTGGACCAGACGGCTATTTTGGGGACCGGATCTTGATCGAGTTTGACGATCACCATTTTTCGTTACAGCTGCTTGCAGAAGTAATGACATTCGTCAATTTTCTATAAATAAACTCAACTTTAATGCACCGGATTGCTGAGCTTGTTTCTCACTCATTTGTACTCCGATTCACATGATTTTAGGTGCGTTGGAAAGCGGTTAAACGGCGCTTTCGAACCATACCCTACATACCGGGTAATCCAAAAGAATTCAGACCTCTCCATTCAATCATATTTTCAACCCCAACTTCATCCCGGATTTAGTCGGTCAATTCTGGATCAATTTCAATGATCTCGGACCCATTTTGAAAGGAATATGGAGGCACAGGCCTAAGACTTGTAAACTTTTGGTTATATGGTGAAATTAGTCCTCAGTACTCAAATTTTTGATACCCTATGACAAGTTCATTATTTGCGGTGCAGATCAGGTGTGCCATGCATTTTGAATGAATAGCTACAATTTCCAGAATTCTAGCTTTCAGAATCAACTGGACTCAGGCAAATCGGCCAAGAATTGACTGAGAATCAACCGTTCGTGCATGTGATTCAAATCTGGTGGTACGAATATTGAAATGTTCAATTTTTTGGATTACCCGGTGTGTGGTATGGTTCGAAAGCCTCGCTTAACCGCTTTCCAATGCACTTAAAATCATGTGAATTGGAGTACAAATGAGTGAGAGATGAGCTCGGCAATCCGGTGCATTAAAGTTGAGTTTATTTATAGAAAATTTGACGAGTGTCATTACTTTTACAAACAGCTGTAAACACTGGGTATTAGTGAAAGAAGTATCTCAAAGTACGAGTCATGCCGTGCGAAGCATCGGCCTCCCCCAAGTTAATGGATGAACAGCTGCTGGGCCACTTTTCTGAGGCGGCCAGTTTGTCCCGGGGCATCATCAGAGTAACCTCAAATCGTTTTACGGAAATTGATCTCAGTTCAAGCGACAGCTGGATTAAACTGTCTGCAGGGTGGCGAAATTGGCCCAACTGTGAATGACTGGTTCAGCTGGCAGGGTCACCTTTCTGAGGCAGTCAGTGTCTCAAAGACATCGTTTCAATAGCCTCAAATCGTTTTATGGAAACTGACCTCAGTTCGAGCGACTGCAGAATAAAACGGTCTGCAGGGTGGCGCAATTGGCCTCAGTGTGAGTGACTGGTGAATTGGTGAACAGCCTGCTTCGCCACTTTTTCAGGCAGCCAGTTTGTCCAGGGGCATCATAAGAGTGGCCTCATATTGTTTACGGAAATTGATCTCAGTTTGAGCAACGGCTGAATGATACGGTCTGCAGGATGACAAAATTGGCTCCAGTGCGGTGAATTGATGAACGGCCGGCTGGGCCACTTTTCTGAGGCAGTCAGTCTGTTCAGCGGCATCCCCAGAGTAGCCTCAATTTCTTTTACGGAAATTGATCTCCGTTCGAGCGACGGCTGAGAAAAACTGACGAAATTGGCTCCAGTGCGGTGAATTGATGAACAGCCGCCTGGGCTACTTTTCTAAGGCAGCCAGTTGTCCAGGGGCATCCTCAGAGTAGCCCCAAATCGCTTTACGGAAACTGATCTCAGTTCGAAGGCCTGTGGAATTAAACGGCCTGCAGGGTGGCGAAATTGGCCTCAGTCTGAGTGACTGCTTAATTGATGAACGGCTAGCTGGGCCACTTTTCTGAGGCAGCAGTTTGTCTAACGGAATCCTCAGCGTAGCCTCCAATTGTTTTACGGACATTGATCTCAGTTCGAGCGACGGCTAAATTAAACGGTCTGTCTGCAGGATGACGAAATTGGCCACAGTGCGGTGAATTGATGAACGGCCCGCTATTATAACCAGTCTACAATAACTGACAATTCTGGAACCTCGGCACGCCGGTCGATTCTGGGGCTGTGGGGAGTGTCAGTATAGCAAAGACTCCAGGTGGACAAGGCAATATATACCTTGTGCTCCCAGACTTGACAGGCAGTTAATCGCGGCCCAGCGAACATCCTCTCAGAATCTCCAGCAATTTCACGACCCCTGAAATCGCTAGGCGGATCTCCTGCTGCAGCTCTGCTATGAACCAGGCTCAGTACAGCAAAGGCTCCAGGTGGACAAGGCAATATATACCTTGTGCTCCCAGACTTGACAGGCAGGCAGTTTGTATTGAAATCATACCCTGAAAAAATTTGAGCAGATAGATCAGTATCGAAAGAGCTCCGCATAATTCAGGGAAAGCTTGAATGCCAGAATTTCTGCCAGAAGAAGGCTTCGACGTTGGGGGACATGATCCCGTGGTGCGCATCATGATGGTATGCGGAACTTCTTGCCTTTTAGATTCTAAAACTACCCCCCATTGAAGTTGGACTCAATTAACCACCCGGGAGTGCCACTCGTGAATCCCGTTTCCAAGTTTTGATGTTGATTGATTGATTGATCGCCGACCAATCGCTCTGTCCATCACTCATCAATTTTCCCGCTGCCTTCGTCTCATCCACAGCATGGCACACTAGACTTTATACAGAAGGTTTTGTCTTCATGCTTTCGGACTATATCCCACAGTTGAAGTTCGACTCAATTAACAGCCCATAAGTGCCGTTCACGAATCCTGTTCCCAAGTGTTGATATCGATATTGATTGATTGATCCCCAACCTCCAGAATCCTTTTGGGGATACCGGGATGTCGGCCTGAGTTCCGGATTCCAGCCCGAGACAGGATCGTGAAATGAGCGCCGTCTCGAATACTACTTATGGTGCCTGGAAAGATCAGACTATGAATGAGTACTGAGACTGAGCAATGAGCGCTATGCTCCAGCTCGGATGCTGAGAGCGCTGAAATGTTGCAGCAGAGCGTTGATCAATCGTCCCGGACTCGGAACTCATCCGGTAGTTGTCCCTCGAGTTGATTTGAAACTCGTGTCGGATCGAGTTTGCTTCCCAAAATGGTTAACAGTGTCCCGCTGCAGACAAATCGGTTGGAGGGACTTACAATATAGAGTATAAAGTCAACTATGGTGTTTCGACGTAGGAAGGTCGCGGTAGAATATTATAATACGTGTTCGCAGGGGTTCGACCCTTTTTGATTTCTCATCAACAATCCGGCAAGACCCGATGGATTGAGCGAGCTGCGTTCAAACTGCCATACTCGTCGAAAATTCCTAGAAATATTGATTTGAAGTCAAAATAGGTTTTATAACTCGATGGCGTCTCAAACTGAGGAGAATGTTGTTTCAATACAATGCTTTAGCCTTTTAGTTCAAAGGAACACGGATATCGGCACATTCACACCCCAAACAAAGCGCCTCAGAAAGTGTCTCCGGGACTGCTGTGGAATTAAAAAGAAGAAGATCAGTGAAGCACGTGCTTCAAATGAATGGAAAATGCAATAATGGTCGAAATTCACGGTCATTGAAGCACGCGCTTCAAAATGAAATAACGGCTTAAATGCAATCCGCAAGGCATTCAATGTGAAGCGCGTGCTTCGATGGCCTTGCATTTTAAGTAATTTTCCCATTCATTTTTGAAGCGCGTGCTTCAATGACCGTGAATTTCAGCCATTATTGTATTCTCCATTCGTTTTGAAGGACGTGTTCCAATGACCTTCTTTTTTTAATTCCACAGCAGTCCCGGAGACACTTTCTGGGGCGCGCCGATGGCCTTGCATTTAAGCCATCATTGTAATTTTTCCATTCATTTTGAAGCACCTGCTTCAATGACCTTCTTTTTTAAAATTTAATTCCACCGGAGACACTTTCTGAGGCGCGCGCAGCAGATTTGGATAGCTAGGGCCATTGCGAACATTTCTCGCTTTAGATTCCGCCCGAGCCATTTTTACGTTTTCCGCAAGGCATTCTGTCGGTGCATGGGAGTGGGCATTGGTGGCCTGGGTGGGTGGCATTCTTGCACCATGCGCAGTTGACGAAGCGCTTTCCGGTCTCGAGCGGGTTGAAGCCGACGAGAAGCGGGATCCCCTTGGTGAGCGGGATCCACCGTACTTGCTGGTCGCGGTCGGCGGAGACAGGTTTCCCCGTCAGCTGCCAGATGGGGGCAGGGTCGCCTTTGCTGTTGTCCGTGTCGATGAGCGTGAGTACGAACGATTTGGTGGCGAGGACGGCATGCTCGCGCGCAGAGCCCGGGACGCCCGCTTGCGAAAGGCAGTTGTCTATGTGGTTAACCCACGCGACATCAGCCCAACAGCCTTTCTTAATCGTCGCTAGCGCCTCGGCAAGGGCCTTGCCCGACTCTTTGACCCGTCGCCCGATATGTTCATGATCACCCAAGATTGAAGGGAGAAGTCGAAGGGAGGACGTGGAAAGCGAGGGAGGTGTTGACGCCGAAGGTCTGGAACCACACCAAGAACTCCGTGGCGGTGGGGTGTGCGTCCGACAGGATCGCCGCCCACGGCTTAGCGTAGTTTCCGTTCGCCGGGCCTGCTCGTTTCGGGAGGCTGAGGTCCATGGTGTTGTCGTCCACGTGGTCGATGCCGTCGTAGGTGAAACCGAGTGATAAGATGAACTTCAGCGCGTCATGGTGGATGCTGGGGTTCTTCTGGTAGAACGGCTTCCTCGCACAAATGGGGACTACGCCGAGGAAGTCGCCAGGGTTTGCCTCGATTTTGGCACGCTGGCCCTAAATATGCGAAAAGCGCCAAAAAGACGAAAATTTGCGCACGAATGTCGAAATTTTGGAGGGTGTCACGCTCCACCAGAGCCTCTACCGAAATATCGAATAGGTAAAATGAGTCACGCGACACCCTGTCGATTTGATCGAAATAGTACAGTAGTCTGTGTTTCCTTCTGAGGCTCGAGACGTCCGCCATGTGTACAGCTTCTATCTGATGAGTCCATTTGATCCTGTATCCATTCCGTCAGGCGCTTTAATACCATTTTGGCATTGTTCTGGACATCCGCAATGGAAATATTGTCTGTTAGAACCACCTCAAGGCGGCGGAATGGCAATCTTGATACAGATTGAATTGTCCACAAATCATTTCGAACACAGCCTCGAGGTATTGGGCCTGAAGAATGCCGAATCACAGAATATGCGACTCCAGAAGGAGCGATCGGACACCGCTCGGCCCTATTTTGTGCCGATTTCCGACCCGTAGCTGGTTCATAACGTTGCGGGAGACCACAGATTTTCGCGAGAGGATCGCTGGGAAGAAGGTAGGAGGGGAGTGGAGCAAGCAGCTGCTTGCTCCGACCGTGGAAATGTTTTTTGCAGCCATCATTCGCAGTGCTGGCATTGACCAGGTCAAGCCAATTGAACTAAAGGTAGGAGACCAGAAACCTTTTGAATTCATGTATATCCAAGGAGTTTGGTGAAGAATGAAAAGATTCACCGAGAGATGGTTCAAGGTCTGACCCCTGGGTCAAATTGATTTGACCGTTGGTGTCGAGATCTCTTTTTTTCCCCACGGTGTTTCACTTTTCCGAGGTCCCAATAATTTCAGGCGTCTTTTCTCCAGTTGAAACAGGCTCCTAATAGACTGAGGAGTGTTATGAACACCTTTATAAAACCCCAGATGAACCTCATCCTGGACATCCTACTTCCAGGATGAACTTCCCAATGTATATTATTATAGGAAGTCAGTAAAGGCGCCGCTTTTTGCGTGAATGCTCCGGGCCGCGGTCGTGATTTAGAAGATTATCCGCCGACGCTAGCTGACATCTTGCCGCATTCCCACCGTTCAAAGCCGATCTCACACAACCAGAAAGTGGAAATAACAGATACAGCGTGCTACACGATGCCACAGTCCGTCTTGTGTGCTTTGAATTAAATATTAGATGTATTCTGCCTTTTCTGAAGGATACTGTACTGAGATTCAATTCGTCGGCCGCGCGTCGCCGAAGGGGTTGAACCTTTGGTCGGTGTCACGCGTCAAAAAAATAATGAAAGCAATGGTTTGGGCCCATTTCTAGGTCGAATCACTTCAAATAAAATGTTAGCATGAATTTTATTAGTACAGTACTCCATCATTCTGATGCACACCGACATACTCAGGCCTGAAGATATTGTTCGTCTCAAAACAATGTGACGGGGATGTTGTGTACTGCAAGCAAAATTGGCACACCAATTTTTTAAGAGCACAGGCCCGATGGGCAGTTTTTGCCTTCGCTGTACAGTCGCGGCGAAAAAATAATGAATGCGGCCGTTTGGGCCCATTTCTGTGTCGAATCACTTCAAATAAAATTGTACCATGACGGTCGAGCGGTTTCATGCTCCCTTGTATGAAATAAATCATGCTATCCTGTCTTGATGTCCCGAAATGAAATGATTTGGTGTATTCTGAAAAATTAACTTTGTGAAATCCGTGATCATAATAGCATGAAAGGGCTTGGAAAATCAAGCATACTCACATTTTGACTCGATGGATTTGATACACATTTAAGCTCAATGCAGGCTGCAGGTTGCTCATTTTGACAGCTTTTGGCCATTTTCGCTCATTTTTGCTCAAAATGGCCAACTTGAGAGCTTCCGTGTAGATCCAAATCCTAATCAATTTAGATTAAATAAAATATGAGTATGCTTTCATTTGGGCACAGTGAAAGTGCCGCCATTGCCGCCAGTGCCGCCTTTTGCCGCCAAGGGGCGGCAGTCATGTGCCGCCCTTAATGGGAAAAGTGCCGCCGTCGTATTTTTAAGTCTTAGAAAGCTAAAGTCAGCCATTGAGTCAATATTCACTTTGTTATGTGTATGTTGAACCACCCCACGGTGAGTCGGTGACCCAGTTCCCAACTTGAACCAAACTCCCACATCACTCATTGGTTAGATGTTCTGATACCAAATATTCCTTGATCTTGTACCCTGTGAGAGGTATATTCAGACTGGTTGCTGATGCCGACAATCGTTCCCTCAATTTTAGGACTCACAAATGCGTATCAGATTTCTATTGAAATTAGGTAGTCAGACTCCACGAGATTTACGATTAACCGTTCTTTAATGATTACCTCCGCGGTCTATTCCATCCTCTATCTACATCTGTTCTGCTTTTCCTTGACATAATCTCAAATTTCCGGACCGTACGTTGTAGCCCATTAATTCCGAGATATTGACTGACCTCTTTTCAAACTCAGCCGGAACGTGGTCCGGTCACGTTTTGGACTTGAGCAAGGCCGTTTCTCGACTTCTATTTTGCGGCCTTAAAGCTCGCCTATTCTCAAAACACGATGGAGAAACCCACCAGTTTCGGTGGCAGTGGTACTAGCTGAGCGTCACATTCAATGCCTTGACCCAGGAAGAGTTCATCCTGCGTGCCTACAACATCCTCGAGATGGGTGATATCATCGCTATGGAGAAGCTCCTGAGTATCAAAGGGCACAACGGGTTTTGTCCTTGTCGCTCTGTGAGATCAAGGGTGTTCGGAACGCAACCGGGGGAGAGACAAATTATGATGTTCCATTGACGAAGCCACGAGTGGATGGAGAGCCAAAACGATCTTGGGACCCCTACCCAGATGAAAGCTAGGAGTAGGGAGTTCCCCGTGCCTTCTCGAAGGCTTTCTCGTCCATCATTATGATCATACCTTTTTTGAACAAGTTACGCGTATCGGGAATTTAAACTCCGATCGACCGGTCTGTCTATCGACACACTTCACCCTACAGTTTCGATACGACAGACGGTCTCCGGTCTAGCCCCGCCTCCCCCGTAAACCTCTCTAGTACATCAAAATCGGTCGTCGTCGCTCGCTCCTCCTCCCGGGATTCCAGAATCCATTCTGCAGGCACTGCAGCATGACTATGAACCCTAGGTGTATCCATGACCACTGGCGTCGTCGTTGTCATCCTAACTGGGGCTGTACCGTGACGGGCGCATCAGACTGTGTGACACTATGTCCATAGTCGACCGTGACGGGGATAGGCTCAGAAATTTCTAGGCGTCTTGGCCTCACAAGTACGGCCTTACAGTACTCGTTTATGGTCAAAGCGCCCACTATTGTCCTTGCTTCAACTTGAAGGCCGGAATATGGGTAAGGAATTCTAAACTTACCTATCTCCACAGCCCACCCTAACACAATCGTTCCGGCAGCGACACTCCTTTCACCTTCGAACCTGGTGCCATCGATGTGGAATAGCAGACTCAAAAGCCATGATCCCAGCACGATGCTAAGAGCAATATGTGATGCACTGATGACCTGCATCAGACGGGGATTCTTCGTCTCGTCAGAGACTGCTGCGTAAATTCTGAACGGAGTCAGGGTTAGCCAGTTAAACGTAGATGTAGACTCACACTAGAGGTGCAAGGATAATCAAAATGGTGAACGAAAGTTCGTTCAGTATCAATGCGACGGTCAACGAAACAGACAGACAAGATCTGTGGGGATGGCTATCTGAGTGAGCGGGAATCCTGCGATAAAGAACCCTACAAAATCGTATCCCCATGATTGCGCACACGATGGCTTGCAGTACGCCTACACAGCAACATAATCCGTAAATAAAGAGGGTACAGCCGACAAGCGGCACAGCCCGTGACCATCTCGCGAACAATTCCAAAAATTCCTGAAGAAAGGTTCAAGGCTTAAGGCTGTGGTGGCTTAACGTGGTTTAACTCAACCGGAGTTATCGTATAGCCACATTGTAATCCTGCCTACGAAATCAAATATTTCAGTAGCTCAACATACCTTGCGCGTCAATTATGCTCAACCCTCAGCGCTATGGACTTGACGTGTCGTCAACAATTTCATTGTTCCTGTGTTGATACCTTGTCACAATCTCGCTCTGGGGACTCTGGGGACGGTCTCACTGTCTACTACAGTCGCGATACTGGCCATAGCACGTCCTAAAAAAAATTCATACACTACCAGTTCATCCCGTGTACTCTTGCGACAGCCTACTGGCTATTGAGCATATGAATTCTATCAATTCACCCTCTGTTCTCTTTTGGACACGTTAACAAGTACTACGCATATTGCACTATGTATGATGGTACAGAGAATGGCTGGGGCAGTTCTCGCATTGGCTCGGGTCGAAATAAAAAGGCGGTGGTCGCCTCGACACGTATTACCGCTGGTGGCGTGCCAGCGAGACAGGGCGCTGTTTCGACAGAATCGGGAACACGATCCAGCATGCGCTAGGGCTGTACGAGGACGCGCCACGTGCCACGGGTGCCGTCGACGCGCCCCACAGCGTGCTGCGGGCACCGTTCACGAAGTCTGACCGGGAGCGGCGCGCAGGAAGGCGGCGGCGGCAGTGCTGCTGCGCATCGCACGCGATTTGGGCGGGTCGGTGTTCGGCAGGAATGGGTCGCTCATGCGGGTGCTCCCATGGGGCTCACGTACTGGCGCAAAGAGGAGGGGAAGGTGAGGGGGAAGGTCGGGGACCTGGCGAGGGAGAGTAGCGGGACAACGCACCTGAATGCGGCGGGTCGGGAGGTGTGTGTGGCGTGGGCAATGTGTGTCGCGCGGGTCGTGCGCACTGCGGGTGTGGTGGAGAGGATGCAGGAGGGGCTGGGGATGACAAAGCTCGACATGCTGCACCACTTTGCGAGCTATCCGTACACCATGCCGGCCCTGCAGGAGGCGCTTGTGGCCGACGTACCCCTGCCTGCCACGCTGGTGCACGATCCGGCGGCGATGGAGGCGCATTATGCTGCACACTACCGCCTGCTGTGCCTCGCCGTCGTGATGCTGCGTGCTTCCACCGCTGCCGCCACTGCTGAGGACGGCATCACGAACCCCAACGCAGATGCTGATGACCTGGAGGTGAATATGGGGGATGACGCGGACACGGTCGCAGCGGTGTATGGGGGGCTGGCGGGCGCAGGGGGGCTGGCGGGGCATGGTATGCCACTGAGGAGGACAGCGGGAAGCAGGCCGAGGGGAGGGAAGCGCTCTTTTGGTCGCCTCGGGTGCGAGAGTGGCGGAACGCGTGCAGATGAAACACAGGGCAGCGATCGTGAGCTTGGGGACCTCAGTGAGGCGGATGTCGTCCGTGATCGTGCCAACTGAGACGATGATTTTGTTGAGGAGGTCGACGGTGTTGGCGGTCTCCTTCACAATCCAGGACAGCGACAAGGGTGCGCAGTTCGGAAGAGGCGGTGGAGGAGAACCTTGTTGAAGCTTGCATTCATGCGCCGTGCCAGGAACCGGTAGAGCTGAGGGTGTTATAATTTGGTTGAAGGATATACCTTGACAAGGAGGAGGAGATACGGGTGCTCACTCTTGGGGGCGGTCCTGACACCCTTCTTGACGTGGTGGTGGTGGGTGATGTCGATACCCTGTAGGACAGTCAATTGAGGCCCGGGAATGCGCTGGACGTTGAGCTCACCATCTGGTCGTGGTTTGTACCGAAGAGAGCGGTGCAACAATGGTGGTGAGAAGAGGACCACAGAGCTCACGGCAGCAGACGGCACGAAGGGCGGCCCGTGTGGATCTTGAAAACGATTGGCCTGGGTTTAACCCAAATCAGGTACTATCTCCGAAGAGATAGACCTTGAAATCACTCGGCAGGTTCACGGATCATCTTGATATTGTTCCCACCCTGGCGTGCTTCTTCTCAATCTGGTGCTTGCGCAACACAAACCGCACTCGGAATCGAAGCCGGTGAGCTCTCACAATCTCTCTCTACTTTCCCCTCTTTCCTCTCTTTTTTTTCAACTTGAAAACTTGATTTTTTCCCTGTAACCACAGACTTAAGCCAAAAGCCTGAAGAAATGTCTCTGCATAACTGTTCTGTGTACCGTCTCGCGACCTAGTGCCAGATTCACTGTGCAAATACCTTGCAAACACAAATCTCGCCAGTCTTCTATGTATACTAGTAGGTACTTCACCAAAAAAGTAGCGACCATCGTGGAAAGATCTTTTGCGTCTGGTTCAACGCATTATAATTTTCCGTGATGGAGAATACGACTGAGGGCGGAGACCTGACATGATTGTTCAGTTCGCGATGAGCTATGTACAAACTTGCGAGATTGTTATGCTACCCATAAACACAGGTTTGAGACTTCTACGTTGGAGAAAGGTTGTAAGAAAAGCCCATTAGCTTGGAGAGGCGACGAACTGAGGGATGAATTTAGTGCCATCACAAGTCACCAGTCCACCACAAGTTAAAGAGAAAATCTATTGGGACATTACTGGCCAAAAAATGGTATTGCTTGTGATATGTTGTCCTGGGGCCAGATATGCAGTCCAAGATGAATTTCTGCCACTTGACGGTTGTTGGCTATTTAAAATCAGCAGTCGGGTCTCCTCCCTCAGATCCCCTGACGCTATGCACCAGTGACAGTGTCAAACACTCGTGCAACCCCTTGAGCTATTCGGCCACAGCAACCGCAAGATGACCACGGTTTGAATGCGAAAGGTCAGCACATTTGTTTGGACTCCCGGGACAGTAAGTCACAGATCCAGACGAGGCGAGGGCCACCATTGTCGCGGTTGGAAATTGGTAGTTCCACTTGATTCGATCAGCGATTCGAAAAGCAATGGATTTTCCTGGATGAATACATAGAGAAAGCTCCGAAGTTAACCAAAGACAAGTTGATGGCGGCTCGATGCGCACGACTACAAAAATCCATCGAATCAGAATTGAGTGATCAAGTCCTGCTAAAATCAGTGAATCTTAACCAACCACCCGGTAAAAGGCACTCTCCATTTTATATATTTGGACCACATTCTGCGAGGCAAGTCCAACAGCAGGGCACGAATGAAGGTATGAATGCGATGCAAATGGGGAAGATAAACACTGCAATGAATAAAGTACTCGTAGTAAAGGCTGCGAGGTTTCCAAGACCGCATAGGATCTCTCGTGCCCAAACGAATGCAACCGAAAATGGGACTTGTCGTGTACCGACTTCTCCGCCACCCAGTCAAATTGGGTGCTTTGTTGTATGGGTATACCTGAGAGACAGTCCAATCGAGGCCGGAACACAGGTGTATTGCCGCTGGTCGCCAGAAGAGAACTTGGTGTGGGGTCGAAAAACATTCTAGACCTGCTCCCCCAGGGCTGGAACAGCGGAATCACGAAATGGCAGTTGAGTCTTTCCCTTTCAGACTTGTGTCCCGAGTACCCAGCCTCTGAAAGTGGTTTTTTGTTTGTCTGGAAATGAAGTTCACTTGAGCAAGGACCTACCTGCATATCTCTTGGTTGTGGATCACTTTGACGGGAACTTGGAACCTACTGCATCTCTCATTTTTTATTTACACATAAAGCATTCGCAGAATCCAAGCAAAATCAGACCAAGAGCTGAGATTCTCTGCCGCAGTCGTCAGCCTCTGTGTTGTTCTTCGGCATAATGTTCAAGCCCCAGGATTATTAATGTTGCCCTACTTAGTCAATTCATGCCGCCCGGGTGTATGTTTCTGGTTTTGGACTGCTGACCAGCCAGGCATTAAATAACTCTTTTGCCATCCATACTTGGAGGAAATCCGGAGAAATAATGAGCAAGCGCACTGCGCAGAGTGCGATAGAGCCCACTGGAATGAAATCTTCAGAAGACGAGGCAGCTTGAACGGGTTTCTCCGGGAGACATCAGATGGGAGAACGAATTGAATACTGCAGTAGTGTTCGGGACTTATGGTCCAGGAAGACGTCGCCGATACTTAGACAGAAGCATTGTAGAAGGCGGAGAGTAAGGAAAGGACAAAACATAAGCGGGATTATGAGCCTTGTTCGGCCATCATCGAAGCCGAAGCATTTTGGCGGGAGGAAAAGGTGATGACGCAAAAAATGCTCGTTCGTAATTCGTTCGTAATTCGTTCTCTATCCTTGGGCGCTCAGGCTAGCTGTCGCGACGCCAAAATGCACACATGTAAACCCGGTAGCCTTTCCCTTGGTCTGGGCTTCTCCCACAGGGGTTACCGGCGAGGTTTGACGCCTCGGAACCCATGGTGTACATAATTGTAGAACGCACACCGGTGGGAAACTACTCAAGGTGGTCGTTGTCGGTTCAGGTGCTGTTATACCCTGGCCGACCAGAAGTCAGGTACACGTCTGTGGACTTGTATTGTCTGGAACTAATGTAATTGGGCATCTTACGTCCCATTCCGGCCCGGCAAGGTAGTCTGCGTCGAGAATACTGGAGGACAGCGGGGATTTTAGATGAGAGAACTCCTCCCGCACACCAGTGATGGTGGTCGGATCCCACAGGGTTCTCACCGAGTGTCCCGCCATTTTCAAACGGCCGGCCAGTCCACGGAATACCAGCGTCTTGCATGATCTCACCTCAGGCACTTGGACCATGCGAGTATAATATATCCCCCCCCCTATTATACTGGCAGAAGCTGTTTCGCGAAAATGTAACAGCAGAAAATCAAGCAATCTTTATCAAGAGGTCCGGCACAGATGCGATGCATATAACGCGGGAAAAAAGCATGTAGAGGAAAGAGAAATTAAGGGCAAGAGGGAGGGAGGGAGCGGTTTGTATGTACGGTACGCTACAGTGAACGTACGAGAGAGTCGGCGCGTCTCAAAAAAAAGAATCGTCAGCGTCAACATCAGGATCCTCCGACAAAAACGCGGGATGGAAGGACGGATAAGGGACAGAGCGCCGCCAATGGCCGAGGAACGCAACGCAACATGTCGCATGACCCGACGCGAGACCGCTCAACCATAGACAGCGTGAAACACTGTTACACACCTGAAACGTCCTCCTCCTCATCCACTAACGCGCTTACGCCATCTTCGCCTTCGGCGCCTCAAAGGCTTCCTGCAATTTACCCACAGTCAGAAAAGTTTTGAAATGGAAATTCATGTGATGCGCCGCGCGCGGGGCATGGACCGATACGGAATGTATCGCATGAAGTAGGAGACAGCGCAAGCTGGATGGCTCAGCGCCAACCCGACCCACGCCTACCCGATTCTTGATCGCGCGATGGACGATGGGCTCGATCGGACAGACATCCCCCGAACTTCATGAGACACACAGCTGAATCTATATAAACTGAAGGAAATAGAAATCAGTTTCACAATGAGTACAGTCGTGACTATGTTAGCCTTATCGACTAAATCCTGGGAACTTTGAACGCTGGAAAGACTTGAAGCCTGTAAGGCGACGCATAATAATCATCAGATGGCGGACGTAAGTACAACGTTGTTAAATGAGCACCTGACAGTCCTCCCGCGCTTAGGTTGCTCATTGGCCTGCATTTCCCCGCTTCCATAATAATATGCCCTGGCATCGAGGCTCTCAGTGGGTCCGGAGAGCGAGCGATCTTGAGAGAACGTGGATCGCTGAGGTCGGGAAAGTCCCAGTCCGCTGGAAGCTCGTGGATCTACAGAGACAAATTTCTGAGCAAAGAGGACGCGTTGGACAAGGATGGAGCACCTCGTTTGGGGTGAGCACAGGATACACCAGGGGGAACAGGTACTCTCAGCATGACGTCCAAGATGCGCCAGAAGTTGGTGTAGGGGATTAAAAAGTTGAATGAGGTCGTCGGGAGCATGCAGGGCATCGATATCTTTTAAAATGAAGTTTCTACGAAAGGCAGTTCACCCGAAGTAATGTAATTGAAGAGAGGCGAGTGACTGACCAACGCGGGAACTACAAGCTTATATCGGGCTGCCAGATCCTTGGGGTTCTCCTTGACGATGGATGAGTGGTCGACCAACAATTTAGAAGGGGACGGAAGGGATCCGATGTGCGGAGGTGGTGGTACGCATCCGTTTTAAAACGTTACTGGCCCCGAAGGTGACCCAAGTGGCATCGACCACTTGCACCGCGCCATTGGAACTGGTAAAGCAGGGGTGGTTGCCTAGGCCTTTCACCTGCTTATATTCAGGACGCGTGGGTAGACTCGCGACCAGTACGTTTTAGGTCACAGGACTCTTGATCACGAGACAAGCAAAGGGATCAAGAGAGGTTTCCTAAAAACGACTGGGATCATTGGTTGACATTTTGGCAGGTCCCGCGAAACCTGATCTCGGACTTAGAATTTTCTGCCCTTCCTCCCTCAGCTCTCTTCTCCCGTACTTTCAAAACAAAGCAGCTCAAGGCACAAGTTGTATAGAGAAAGTTGTTTCATTTTTCATTCTACATCGAAGGAGCGCCATTGATTTTGGCCAAAATCCAGAACAAGTCGGTCTCATTCAACTCAGAATTGAAAACTGACCATCTTTCCCTATACAAGTTTTTACACTTTTTCGAGGGTGCGCGAGGCTGAAAAATCTAAGTCCCAACTCAGGTTTGGCGGGCCCTGCCAAAATGGCAACCAATGATCCCAGCCGCTTCGCCCATCGTGATAAGCGGCAGCCACGTGAGGCGAACGCGGTTGAGTCACGAGCCTAACGCGTGGGCTCAAAAAAGAACCGCAGCGGAGAATCAATCACTTATCACACCCCCATTTGAGAACTTTCTGATTTCTCAAACAGTGTAGAAGCCGTGGGAATTGGTAAGGGAGTGGGACCCGTGACATGGGAATTCAAGAATTAGAAACCGGTTACATGAGAAACATGCTCTCGAGTCTCAACGACCCGTTACATGGGAACTGAGGCATGTCCATATCTGGCATCGAAGCGAGATGCGCCTTCGCCTCGATGTCCGCCGGCGCTCTAATGGACAATATATAATAAACGGGTCAATCATCGTTTCTGTCCTTCCAAGGATCTTCAATGATCACCCGCCAATCTTCTGAGAGAGCCAGACGTTTGGACAAGAGGAGGACCAAGATGCCTCGTCTCAGGTGTACAGTCACGGTTGGTGATACTAACTCCCCGTTTCCCACTGCCAGATTGCTCAATAATCTCATTAGTCCTTCTCCGAAATATGTGTTGCACCAGGATATCCCTCATTTCTGGGCCAGGGTGATAGGCATCTATGGAACACAGTGTATCACTGGCGACAGTGACAGGACAGCTATAAGGCGTCGATATTTGGCCGCCCTTGCGCAAGATATGCTCCGCACAACCTCCGCCCATTCCTCCTATGGCGTGTGAATGGTCGCCCGAGGATAAAGGTAGGCGCTTCCAAAATTACGTCGTGCTACATAACTAACAGGGCGTTGTTTTCAAGCCCGCTTGTCAATCCTAATATTTCTCACCGACAACCCCAGACATATCTCGGTAAATTTCCCAACAAAGGTACGGAGATCTCTGCTTGTGTTCTAAAGCAGAGAATTTTAAGCCACAGAATCGGCAGACCACCTCCCAAGTGATCGAGTACTGTGTCCAGCACAGGCACGCACTGAAGGAACGAGACATCATCGCATCCTTGCGTCAGGCCACGATTATCGAGCCTCATATTACATGAACATGCACTGTACGGTTTAACAATTTAACAATTGATATTCATCTACATACATGGTACTTTGGTACGGATACCCCCGATGAACCCAATAACGAAGGAAACAGTAGCAGAGGAAGAAAACAGAGAGACCTAAGTGTCATGATTTGTCGTTAGCGTCGTAAAGGCCTCTTGAGTCACTTGAAAAACCTTCGTTCCCTAAAACCCTGTGGGAAAAAGGGTGGCACAGGTTATTGTATTTTTTGGCCATGTCGAAAAGATGCCGGCTGCCCGGCTCGAACCCACACATATGCATCAACGGACCTCGAACTTTAAACTTTTTCTTCTTTTCGGCAGAAGACATTATTATTGAAAATTGCAATGAGTTTTTCACTTACTCTTTCGGCGAAAAATTTCTGTAAAATCCTGAATATTTTTCACCAATTTTTTCACCGCAAAACTCGAAATGTTCAACCTGTGCGAGTCTTCTAGTGATAGGTATATTCTTGTATCATTTGCGAAGAGTGACATAACCAGATCTTCGTCTTTTCCTGGTACTATAGCTCCTTGAAGGTCTGAATTTCGTATTAAGCACGCCAGAGGTTCAATAGCCAGGTTGAATAATAGGAAAGAGGGTCTCCTTGCCTGACTCCACGAGTGACTATGAAAGGTTCACTCATCTCTCCGTTGATTATCACAATTGTCTCAGCATTTGTGTAAAAGCTTTTGATTGTGTTGCAGATTTTGGGTGGGAAACCCATCTGTTGGAGTACAGTCAGCAGGTACGTATGGTCAATTCTGTCGTAAGCTTTCTCCTGATCAAGGGCCACAATTACTCCATCCTCCTCTGCAGCTTCTGCATAGTTCAGGAGGTGTTTTGCAAGTTTCACTTGGTGTTCAATTTGCCTTCCTTTCATAAAACCGGCTTGGTTGGGATGTACTAGAGAGGGGGCTACGTTCATTAACCTCAAGGAATAGGTCTTCGTCATTAGTTTGTAATCACACTTCAGGAGGGTTATCGTCGAGAATTACTAATTAAGGATCTGTCTCCCTTTTTTAAAAAACGGACAGAGCCACCCGATATTAAACTTCGAGTTTATTAGGATTCCATATTTCTCATAAAGATTTGTGAGGAAAGCTAATACATTGATTCACGGTCAGTTCCTTTGCTTTGTCGAAACAAGATAGACAGGCTTTTGTAAAATTCATAAGGAATTCCATCTATTCCAGGGGCTTTCCCATTGTTCGAGAGTTTCATTGCAGATCCTATGTCGTCGGCCGTCATTGCCTTGTCCATCTCATTGAATTCACTCTCCGACAGGCGGACATCACATTTTTTCAGTGAAATTTCTGTCGCCATCAATCTGCCATATTCGTCTGGCCGGTCCTTTTCTTGAATTGTATTGTGGTAATCCTTGGCCATCTGAGCCATCCGTGTTGGACGGGTTTCGTACTGCGGTACCCAACACCCACGGTAGCGCCCAAGATGCAGGAGCGGCCGAAGGAATTGCGCCCGCGGGTGACACGCCTCCCGTTCTGGAAGCGGTGTCCATTCACACCGCTTCTGTCATCGGCGGTTTGTTACCGCCGCCGTCTCCACCGCACAACGAAATCCTCGATCAAGATACTGCTGGCATGGACGTCGACAAGGAACTTGATTTGGATCCACTGGCAGGGCCGACAGAAGAGGAACTGCAAGAAATTCTGGGTGATCCGGAAGCCAACGAGGAAGACGATACTGGCGAGGTGTGAAATACGGGCAGGGACACAAATCTCCCGTGTCACTAGCAGCGCTACGTCACCGTCCTCCTGTTCCTGTCTCTGATCTGCCTGCCATACATGAGGGGAAAATGCTATTGCCTAGAATATTCTTTCTTGAAACGGTGTTTTGTGCGATGGCCTATCTGTGTATTTATTTTAGAATGATTATTTTTGAAGAAGAGCGAGTGATAGATGTTGGGCTTGACATGATTTAATTGGGCTTGATGAGTATCGATTGTCATCACAGATCTTGAGTTGCGCATTCGGGCTTCTTGTGGCATGGGCGGGCAAGAGCAGGCCGTACATGCGCATCAGCGTCGAGATGGTCAGCAGCTGTCAGCGAGCGAAAGTTGTGGTGACGGAGTGCACGTTGCCTCCGGCGTCGACGAGACAGGACATTGCGGTGATCAGGGCGCAAGCTGTTCTCCAGGCGCGCTCGAGGCCAGAGAGTGTGGCGAGTGCCGGGCGGTACCGTCCACTGAAAAAGAGGGTGTCCAAGGTCGTTCCAAGGTACAGGAATGCAAAGAGGGAATAGGAGGGTGGGGGGGGATGATGGGGGAAGAGAAGAGAGAACTCTGGAGTAACTCTAAGAATGCGTATCGGAATGGAAGATGAATACCAGGCCGGCGAAAGTGTGGTTCTGGTATGAGGTGTAGAGACATTTTCGGCTCGGCCAACGGACGTGCACCAGCGCAAACGGGCTTGTTCGGGCTTGTTGGATTTGGGTGCCCAAGCCCGGCACATCGGCTTGCAAGCCCATTTGATGGCTTGGCAAGCCGTTTTGCCTCGGAGCCTGTCCCGTGGTGGAGACGCCCGAGCTGGCAGTCTCACAGAGAGGCGGACATGGCAGTAGCGGACAAGAAGGGATGGATGGCCTAAGCTACTCCATGGGGAACTGTCTAAGCCATCCCGATCCTCCCACTACGGCGGGCAGACACAGTGGTATGTGTTCGTCGCTATTATCCTCACGACTCAATCCCCTTGTAGTTTACTTTGCGGGATGTAGATCTGCCGCCCAAGAAGAGCCTCCAGCAGTGCAACCAGCGTGTGCCAGCCACGCAAGCCCGCCTGGCCCGGAGAAAATGACGTGACTGACGCGGCAGTGACGTACACTGACGCGCCGTGTGTCTCTAGGCATGTCAATCATATGTCAGTCATGTCAGTCATATGATGGCATACCTCTTTGATCATCCTGGGTGCCGATCGGCAACTTTCGGGGACTCCACAGTGAATAGCCAATTCAACCAAATGCACCATAGATTTGAATGGTGTGTTGCTCTTGATCTTGCCCCCAGTGTCTTTGTTCAACGAATAACTTGCATGAAAGGGGATGGGAGACTGCGAAGCGGCCGACCAGTCCCTTGTGCCTGAACCGAACCCATTGGAACCAAACCTCTGGGTTCGGTTCTGGGTTCGCCAAAAGTGCCGAACCGAACCCATCTTGAGGTTCGGGACATAAGGCGCAGGCCGTTTTTTTTCTGTTTTGCGATATTTTACTTAGAACACTCACTACGAGCTCAATTCTGGCCAGAATCTCTCAGGAGTAGATGCGTTCGACTCGCACTGCAGATCTGCAGGGGATGGACCCTTACAATTTTTGATGGGATCAAAAAATAAACTTTTTGCCATTTTCATCACGTTTCCACATAGGACAGCTGTGACTTCGATTCTTGATAATCGATTAACCTAATTTTTTGACACAGTGTCTTCCCACACGTTCTCCAGGAAGCAAAATACTTCCAAATATGGAAATATTGCATAACTCAGTTCGCCCAGGGTTAATTTTTGTGTTTGGCCCACAGAGAACACCCTTCGAGCACACGAACACAATTCCTCAAAAAATCTGCACTCATTCCACTTCTGAATGAACAGGAAGCAAAAAACTTCCAAATATGGAAATATTGCATAACTCAGTTCGCCCGGGTGCAAAACCTCGGCATATTGTGTGGTGATGGCCTCGGGTACGTTCTCTCTCTTTCACGTCCTTTCAACTTGTCTTGAACGGCCAGCTTACTCTGCATACGGCGGCCGAAATTATAGAACCTGCCTTGGGGTGAGAGTTCTTCTGATTCATTCTTCTCCACCGTGCACTACTTTTGACTCATTCTTAGTGACTCTGTTCGTGGACGTTCTCTGAGTTCATTCTCAACCTACCGCCGAAATGCTTGAACTGAGGCGGTTTCAAATTTCAATACCCACTCTCTACTGACTCAATCCACTTAGATCTGCTGAATCGATGAGCAACGTCATATTTCTCTGGCTCACAATCCGTAAATTATGTTCGTTTAGAACTTTCAATTCAATTCTATCACCATACTGACTTGACTTTTCACTTGGATCGATAATAGCCTCTATGCGTTCCATGTTTCAAATACTGAATGCCGAACCTACGATACTATACACCGGTATGTTCCGTGTCCAATATCCAATATCTCATTTGCTGCCTTCCATAATGTCCCCAGACGCCGTGACTATGCTCGATTATCCCCGGGTCGCATCAACACGCTTGTCTAACCCAACTCGGGGTAAGTACGTCTAGTTCGATTCTTTTCTACTTTCAGTCCAGTTTGAGCTTTTCACATTTTTTTTGCTTCCTCCCTTCATTTTCTTCATCGACCTTCCTTGCCCAGATATTGTTACACACTAAGCCGAGGCCATTACTATGCTTGTATCCTTCGAGGTAAGGCATTTCCCATTCAATCACACAATTCATTTTCTCATTGGCAATTCAAGTGTAAGACCGCCTCCCAGCACTCTAGAATGCCGAGACTACGACGCTATGCACTGAGGTGCGCTCGATTTGTAACCATTTGAAATTTGATTCACTGAGGTGATTGTATGTATCAGAACTGCATGACTTCAGTCCAAGTCTCGCTCAACTCGACATGCATCCTTGTTTATTCGTCCGCATTTACAATTCCTCCAGTTATTCTTGCCTCGGACGGTGATTCTAATCTTTAACACGCCGAGCTGTGACAGTACACTTCGAATATGTTTCATTCATCTTTTTTTGAACCTTGCCTGCTAAAACTTTTCAGGATTCGACGTCAACATTGGGTTGCCTTGAAAGCTTGAGCTCAGGTACAGAAGTGTTATCTTATCCTTTGTCACTTCAAATTATTGACCCCCTGCAACGCTTGCTTCCCGCACAAAAGTATGCCGGTACATGTGAAAGAAGTTCAGGTGACTAGCAACATCTGTGTGCTGGTTAGGAATTGCGCGCCTCGGTATGTCCCGATTTGCGTGCCAAGGAACCGTTGTATTGGCATTTCAGTACTGTTACGTTGCTCAGTTCGACGGCCGCGCACCGTGCTGATTTCGTTGTACAGGCCTACGATGCCCCCTTTGTTCGGGCACGGCAAACGAGACTCGAAGTTCGCGCGGTCTCACAGCCTGATTGCGCCTTTGCTTTGGGTGGGGTTCATATCGCCACTCATTGCACTCGTTGTGACCAGCATTCCCTGCGCGTTTACGGGAGTACGGGGGCGAGTTAGGTTCAACGAGGAGTACATTAGGTCAAGTCCGAGTTGAGGGGATAAGGAAAGTTTGTGTGGTCTCAAGCTGACCAGAATACGATAAACCAAAATCGCATATTTACTTCGAGAGCAGCTGGCAGAGCACGGGAGACGTCCTCGTTCCCTGTACTCAAGTTTGGGCCAGAGGAACTGCGAGTGGGTCGAAGGGTGCCCATCCGGTTCTCACTGGTCATAGTCTTCATTGGATTGTCTTCATATTTCTTCGATAAACCGTTGCAATAGAGTGGGGAGGACTGGATCATCCGGTGAGGGTTGAACCGGCGCTTGAAAATACCTGCAGCGTCATAACTTCAGGATATCTAAACGAAGTACAATTTGGACCACTGGTGGTGAGTGTCGCAGACAAAGAAAACCGAATCGCACGTTTTTAATTCGCCCGAAATGAACCCAGTCCAATTTCAAGATATTGTTGCGTAGCGAATGACGATGGATAAGAAGGTACGACTGTCTAGCATAGAGAGACCTGCAGCACTTCTCCGAAAGTTGCATTGAGGAACCGGCTGAGTTTAATTTTGGGCGCACCCAAATCAAACGTGTCATAGAGGGGTCAGCCAGAATTTTGCGTACCACCAAAAAGAGGCGGTAGAGGCACCTTCACAAGGTACTGGACGATAGCTTTCAATTCGTCTTCGTAACTAAACCGGGGGTGTTACAAGATACCGCAAGGAAACTTAGTCGGTGGATCTTGGGTAAATCATTCAGTGACCGGTGGGATGGCGTGTCAGAGAACCGACGCGATCATCGATACCTATTTCGTCGCCGGCAGAGTGTGGGGAGGAGTACGCCCTCGAAGGATTCCCAGAGAAAGCAATCGAAGAACAGAGTTACAACTCAGTAGAGGGTGAAATCGAGAAACTGTCCAAGTTTGTTGGAACTAAATCACCGTTTAGCACTGTCACTTCACTTCACTCTCTTTATAAAATAGCGTATGTCCGTCTGTCTGAAGCCTTTTAAACTCCGTTTTTGGCACATCTGGTCCAAATCTTTGGAGGCGCCTGCAAATGAGCGCTAACATTTCCCCGGTGATTTTCCATCTGCTCATGTGGTTCGTTTTATCGAAGCGGCGGCCCACCATGCCTTTTAGACTCCACTTTTAATCTATCACTACGGCAGCATGAAATCACTGACCTCGGTGCTTCATTAGTCTTTCGTGGCAAAATTTTGCTCTTAGGAGCTTAGAAAGGGGATGCGAGGCCGCAAAGCGGCCGAGCAGCCGCTTGTCTTAACTCAAAACAGATCTCCGCAGCATACAACCCGCACACTCGTAGTACGTCTGGTCAATGTTCGTTTGCTAATCTGAACTCACCCTATCCTACCCGTTCTTGGACAAAGCACCTGCACAGGGTCCGCTTGTTCAGCACCAATTCGTACGAGTTCCACTCCTGAAAATTCACAAGCTGATAGTGGATACCAATTTAACCGGACTCAAGGAACCTGTGATCAGGCCACTGCGACTTCAACTGATATCGCTTGGAGCCACGTCTTTCCATGGTCCTGGCCTGACGGTCGACACCAACCGAACGATCACCGGCGTCACTCAGTTTGTGGGTTCTCCATTCACCTGGATTAGACGGTTCTACGTCCAGAACGGCCAAGTTATTCCCCACGCTAGCAGCACAATTCCTGGTATGACCCCTCGTCATCCCATTGACATAATGTCAGTGACCCTTGGCCTTTAGGTGCTACTGGAAATGCCATCTCGGACTCTTTCTGCGCCACCCGTAAGACCATTTCATGTCCTTTGTTCTGCCTGCTCGGCCGAATATCTAACCCAGAGAAAAACAGTCGGCGTTTGGGGAGGCGCGCGCGGCGCCTTTGTTTCGTTGCGTGGAAGCCATCTGTCAATGGAGTTTGGCATTGTGTACACTTTTATAGGCGCGCGCGGCGCTTGTTTGAGTGCGTGGGAGCCATCTGTCAATGCTAGCGCCGAGGCAGTGTTTGTTGGAAGGATGACGTCAAGGTGACGTGTTGCCGCGTGCCGGATGCTGATTGCCTGTGAGCCGGTGGGAAGGCTCGGGAATCACCTGCTGACGTGTAATAGCGGAGATTGAAAAAACTTCAGACAGGCTTAATTTGAGAAAGAGAGAGAAAGAGAAGAGAAGTAAAACTCAGGCTCCTACCCGCGCACGTTACGAGGTTAGGGAAGACAGAGCAGACGCAATTAAATATTGAATTATGATTAGTCACTCTCTTTATAAAATTATCCATTCTGTCCGTCTGAAGCCTTTTCAAACTCCGCCATCTGTCAATCTTTGCACTAGCCTTATATTGATTATCAGCTGATCTTGCAGACCGGCCCGTTATCCGACCGGCCCGTTCTCCACATCGATCAATAATCAAAACGTGGTCCCAACTGCCACGTGACCGTCGCGTCGCGTGTTTGCAGGGTGGCGAAATTGGCCCAACTGTGAATGACTGGTTCAGCCGGCAGGGCCACCTTTCTGAGGCAGTCAGTGTCTCAAAAGACATCATTTCAATAGCCTCAAATCGTTTTACGGAAACTGACCTCAGTTCAAGCGACTGCGGAACAAAACGGTCTGTGGGGTGGCGCAATTGGCCTCAGTGTGAGTGACTGGTGAATTGATGAACAGCCTGCTTCGCCACTTTTTGAGGCAGCCAGTTTGTCCAGAGGCATCATAAGAGTAGCCTCAAATTGTTTTACGGAAATTGATCTCAGTTCGAGCGATGGCTGAATGATACGGTCTGCAGTCTGCAGGATGACGAAATTGGCTCCAGTGCGGTGAATTGATGAACAGCGAGCTGGGCCACTTTTCTGAGGCAGCCAGTCTGTCCAGGGGCATCCCCAGAGTAGCCTCAAATTGTTTTACGGAAATTGATCTCAGTTCGAGCGACGGCTGAATGATACGGTCTGCGGTCTGCAGGATGATGAAATTAGCTCCAGTGCGGTAAATTGATGAACAGCCACCTGGGCTACTTTCTAAGGCAGCCAGTTTGTCCAGGGGCATCCTCAGAGTAGCCCCAAATCGCTTTATGGAAACTGATCTCAGTTCGAGGGCCTGCGGAATTAAACGGCCTGCAGGGTGGCGAAATTGGCCTCAGTCTGAGTGACTGCTTGATGAACGGCTCGCTGGGCCACTTTTCTGAGGCAGCCAGTTTGGCTAATGGCATCCTCAGAGTAGCTAGCCTCCAATTGTTTTACGGACATTGATCTCAGTTCGAGCGACGGCTAAATTAAATGGTCTGCAGGATGACGAAATTGGCCACAGTGCGGTGAATTGATGAAAGGCCCGTGGGGCCACTTTTCTGAGGCAGCCAGTCCGTCCAGAGGCATCCTCAGCGTAGCCTCAAATCGTTTTACGGAAATTGATCTCAGTCCGAGCGACAGCTGGATTAAATGGTCTGCAGGATGACCAAATTCAACACAGTGCGATGAATTGATGAACGGCCCGCTGGGCCACTTTTCTGAGGTAGCCGGGTTGTCCAGGGGCATCCTCAGCGTAGCCTCGAATTGTTTTGCGAAAATTGATCTCAGTTCGAGTCGCTGCTGAATTAAACACCAGACTTTGGTCAAAATATTATATGTAGTCATGCCAATATCTATATAAGAAAAGTCGTGGGTTGCCCTATTTGATCATCATCAGTGAGCTGGAATTTATGTCTACATCAAGCCACGTGCTGCATTTTGCAGGGGTGGTATTGCCCGTGTCGAAGAAAGAAAGAGAGCTATGGGCGCCCTAACGTTGGTCGTGTTTGGTCTGATGCGCACGGACCTCACACGCTTGGCTCAGAATCACTCTTTCAGGCACTGTTCATGGGATTAAAAAATTGCCATGTCTGGCTAGAAACGTTCGCCATCAAGGTCACGCATTTCAAAATGTCGTCCAATAAAAGCCCTGTAGAAAGGGCAATAATGCCTCTGAGCGTAATTTTAAGTGATGGAATTGTTCAGAATGACCAGGGCTATCCATTCGGCCCAGAAGATGGCTCTGGGACTGTGCTGGAATTGAAATCATTCCGAAGGGCAACAAATTCGGCTTCGGCTCACCCCGCCGTCAAGGTCACGCGTTTCAAAATGTCGTCCATTGAAAGCCCTTTAGAAAAGGCAATAATGCCTCCGAAAAAAACCGGCCCGAAATATGGCTCTGGAAGCGCGGTGTAATTGAAATTAATCTGAAGGGCAACCCATTCAGCTTCGGCCCCGGCTCACCCCCGCTGTCAAAGTCACGCGTTTCAAAATGGCGGGCGCTTCGGGCGCGGGGCTCACCCCGCCGTCAAGGTCACACGTTTCAAAATGTCGTCCATGGAAAGCCCTGCAGAAAATAATGCCTCCGAGCGGAATTTTAAGTGATCGAATTGTTCAGAATGGCCACGGCTATCCATTTCCAAAAGGAACCGGCCCAGACGATGGCTCTGGGACCTCGCTGGAATTGAAATCAATGCAAAGGGCATACAGGTCCAACATTTTGAAACGCATGACCTTAACGGCAGCTTAATCTGTATTCAGGCCTTCTCTAGACGGCGTCAAGCTCTCCCCTTGGCACCTTGTCAACTCCTGAAGGAGCAGGGCCTTCACTGGTCCTGCTTCTATAGCAGAATCGCCTCTCGTCGGAAATCCACCCAAATTGTCTTTGAATCATATTAATACCTGGTGATTTGAGCTTGCCATGGTCATCGGAAGTTGGCCATTTTTGCTTGATTTTGCCTAATTTCGATGAAAATGCCATTATCCATTAACGAGAGCAGGCCTTGGTGTGGAACTACCAAGAGCTACAAACACGGGGACTACTTCTACGATGAACACCGTACCCGCCTTTCCCGCCGAACTGGAGCGAGAGATCTTCGAGATAGCGGCACTGACGGACGCCACCACAATCCTTGGACTTCCGCGAGTCGCGCGCCGCGTGCTTATCTGGGCTTTCCCTTCTGCTCTGCGATTTCGACTCGTCTGATTATGCCGCGTCGTACTCCTCGACAATACATCACAGATGCTGCATGCCTTCCCAGCTGCCACGAGATTGAAACAACCCAGTTTTTTTCCGTAACGCGTTCGACACATGGTGTTGGATGGTTACGACGTTCGTTGGTCCATGGAAGAAACCATAGGGCTCCTGAAGCTCTGTCGAGGAGTGGTTAACTTTGCTGTATTTGGGCCCTCGTGCCCACCCGCGATCCTCCCGATCTTGGGAGAAATGACCATTCTGCGCCTAACTGCGGATCTGGAGGGCTTGTTTGGTGGACCCTCGCAGATCGACACGAGGCATTGTTTGCCTCCGTGACACACCTGGGGCTGGGACTAACCGCCGTGGGACTGCATACTGGCGTTACCCACCCTCACGCACCAGCGGTGAGAGTACAGGTGCCAGAGTAGTGAGTGTGAAGGTTGGAGCAAGAACAATGCGAAAATCAGCTTCCATAACATTTATAGTCTGCGAGCTTGTACGTACAGTCGAACCCCTCTTAACCCATACCTCCCGGTTACACCCTCGAGGTATGGGTTATGAGGCCCAGTGAAAAGTCGGTGGGATCCCAGGTGATCAAACGGAATTGGACGCTGGGCCGGCAATCTGCGGTGATCATTTGAGATAATCTGTAGACATGTTAGTGCTTATCTCAATCCATCTCATATCTTTACACACTGCATGACCGTGTCAGTGACGTGATGTGAGAATTTTCTTGACTTCTTAACTCGTCGTCCGCGTCACCACCCTTTCTGCCACGCCACCTCTTTCACGCCAACTCATTCCCTCGCAGCGCCGATATCGTTGTCGACGTACCTCCCCCTCCGCCCGTGCCTGCGCCCGACGGAGCTTTGCCTGTACCTTCGCTGCCGCCTGCTGCTTCGTCCCGCAAGGTCTATACACCCAATCCAAAGTTTTTCACTGCATGGTACGTTCTCTGTTTCTCTGCAATATATATATTGACCTTTCTTTGCAGTAATCTTTACTTGGGTGTCTATTGTGCAGATGTGGCCTGCTCCGAAGCTGAGTACAAGGTAGAGTGGACCCGGGTACAAGCGGATGACAAGGATCGTGTCAAGGTTCGCTTCCATTCTGTCTGTCCGCTCCTCTGGCTGACTGTTTCTCTCTTTTTGCAGCTGTATGAACAGTATGCAAACGAACTGGTGCGTCTCCTCGTGTCGTTCTTTGCCCTGTTACTGACATGCACATAGAAAAATACAAATCCGAAGCCCACGACCATCCCCGAGGCTGCCGTCATCCTGAAGCGCATCTTGGAGTTGGCCGTCAAGTAGTGCGGGGTCGAACCAGGCAGGTAGTGCCGTGAACGGGCGGGTAGCATTGCAACACATGAATTCTGTAGTGTACTTCTCATTTTAATACATCTCATATTTTACCGAACGATACCATCGGGTGCACGTAAGCCTTCCGCGCGCCATCCCGGAATACTTGGATGGTTGGAATCACTATGTCCTGTTTTGAATGAGGTACATGAGACGATGAATTTTCACCACTATCTATGGCATATAACTGGTGAATAGGATTACAGATATTGGGTTCTGGACTTTTTTGAGTATGCAGACCCGATTTAGATATGATTAAGAGGTTTTTGTACGTGAGACATTTTTTTTCAGATTCTCGTATGAAATATTGGCAACACCAAGTATGGTCCAATAAAAAATTATTTTACTTTGGTCACGTACATAACCCAAGTTTGCCAATTATAATCAGATTCCCCCACTTAAATTGGTACCTAGCCTGTCTGTGGAAGCCCACAAATGGGATTCAAAATGATGACCACAATTTCAGCCAAAATCAGCCATCAGCGGAGTTTAAAAACAAGACATGCCGGAGCTTCGCTCCGGCTGGTGAGTCGATACAGCGTCAGAAGATCGTCATCCGTGTATTCAAAGCATTTTAATCAAAACGTACTACATATTGAAAGCCCACTGCGACGTTTTTAGACAATATCTTCTGCTCCCATCAAGGCCTCCCCTTCATGCTTTCGCAGTTTCGCCACGGCGCCCGTCGCAGCGTGTAACATTAGTGTCTAATTGTCTAATATGCAACCAGTAGAACCGAAGAAGCGGTGACGGACTTAAAAGCAGACGACATGTTAAAAAGTTAAGATAAACGATTCAAACGCACCAGGTGAGCCGCATTGGACACAACCACGCATTGCTGTGTCACGGCGGTGAAAAAAAAAAGTAAGTATCATCGCATCCACTTCAAGGCACGACACTTACCCAAGGCTCGACACGCACCAGGTGAGCCGCATTGGGCGCGACCGCGCATTTCTGTGTCCCGGCGGTGGAAGGAGAGGGTGAGCATCTGCGTCGAGGCACCACACTTACCCAATTTGCGGAGGGAAAGAGGCGGTCCGCTCACGTGCGATTGGAAAAGATCTAAGCTCGCGGTGCCGGAATCAATCTGAATGAATACTCGGGGAAATATTCAGAAGTAAATGGAGCGTCGGTGGAAGTCTAAAAAGTAAGCCCATCAGCACGATGCGGGACGGCACAGAGGCGAAGCACTCACAGTCTTTATCCCAACGGAAGTGTGGATATGAGCGGATGATTTTGAAGCAAGGTCATGTGGGGAGAATGAATGTCGCCGATGAGTTTGTCCGTAGCGAGCGCTGCGAAGGGTGAGTCAGTATTGATGTATCCGGTGAGCACTCAAAACTGCTGAACAGACCCGAACAATTCCAGCTACGACTGTCAGAACAATCAAGAATAAAGAAGAGCTAGATAAAACAGAACTCACCGCCACGGTGGTGTACTCGTTCGTCGCCCCGCATGCGCATGTGGTTCGTTACACGGAACTGGAAGACTTGGAGCTGAGTGGAACGCACATTCCCAGCGAGGGGATCATCGTGGTGAGCGTCACGGTGGCGGCGGAGGAGGGGAGAGTTTACCTGGACAGATGAAAGCTGGAGAAGATATGACAAACCATTCCGTATCGGAAATATGTAGGCAAGGGACGTGACGGAGACGATTTCAGCTGAGAAATCCTGAACGGCTTCCGAGTTTGAGATCTTGACGCCAACGCAACGATACTGGAGCAAGGGGTGGAGACTTGTAGCAAGGTTCAAAGGCAGTCAAGACACAACTGGTAGTCCTCGGGCTTGATTCTCGACATATCTTGCGGAGGGCTTGAATATTAGAACGATCGTTCAGCAGTATAGCAATGGAGCGAGGACAGTCGTTTGATTGCGAGAGGTCTTGAAGCTTGCCAGATCCTGCGGAAGCTTTGAGGACGGCCATCCAGCACCAGCAAATAGCGAGATGATGGGGGAAGGAAGGAAAGTGCGGTAACGTTAGATTGGCCTGCCTTTTGAGCGGGCCTTGAGCGCGCGATCGTGGGCCGTGTGATCACTCTAAATCAAGCGGCACATAATAAAATGGGGTTGGCCGAAGCTAGAAGGTGATTGAGGTCGGTGTCTCGGAATAGATGTGAGAAAAACAGACCAAATTAGTTGGGCTCAGAGCGAAGGCTGTAGTAGATGGGAAGATATGGCAAATTGAGGTGATGGAAAACACGCACATACTGATACGAGGGATCTGCTTAATACATGAGGTATAGCACGGGATTGCCGGTCCCCACTGCACGACACAGTCGAGATATTTCAGGACTAGATGATGCCCCATGCTCCAAGCACAAAAGAGAATCCATCATTTTGTCTGTGAGCGGTTCGCGGCTAAGAACTAGAGCACCCAGAACGGCGCGAGCATCCGATGAGAACTCGTCGTCAGTCCAGGAAGCAGACTTCTGAAGTGCAATGGTGTAAAGCTGGTTGAGGTTAACGTTGCGGCCAGACAGCAACCAATCAAGTTTCCGCTGTGGTTTATAGCCTCCGAGGAATTTGCACGCTGTCGCCGCCCATCTATTCTTGCATCAGAGGCAAAAAGGGTAACCCGGAGGATCTCTTCAAGTCATCTGTGGTATGCCGGCTGAGCGACTTTCAAGTAAGTACATTGGGTGCAAGCACACACAGAACATTTGCAATTCCAAGCAAAACTGTCTCTTGGGATTTGGTTTCTTTGCTTTCCTCGTTGCAGCCGAAGGCTTGCAACGATAAATTGTTAACCAAACAGTTGGAATGCAAAACTCGGCTTGTTAATGCTCTCAGCGTTCACGTCGCCAATTCCGCTAAAACATTGGTGGGCATTTCACTCCTGCGGCTCGCACGGGCAAAATGGTAAGAAAACAGGGCCAAACACGGAAAATATTGTGCAACTTGCTTCGGCGGCGCTTAATTTGCCTGAAATTTATGCTGGAAATTCTCTTAGCGTTCACGCCGTTGATTCTGCTAAAACATCGGTGGACATTTCATTCCTGCGGCTCGCACAGCCAAAATTGTGAGAAAGCAGGGTCAAACACAGAAAATATTGTGCAACTTGCTTCGGCGGCGGTTAATTTGCCTGAAATTTATAAGTTCTTCTCCTCAACCTCAACACCCTCAAGGCGAACTTGGGTTTTCTCACATCCTTATACTTACTGAGGCAACATTGCGGCTCACGGAGGAACCCTGAGCAAGGCTAGGAGCACAAGTCCAGCGCGGCGTGGAAGGCTACAAGGTCACAAGCACGACAACACGGAAGGCGAGGGTGGAATTGGCTTCTGAATGTCCACTGCCGGCATAAACTGCGGGGGGCTTACGATGGTTGATGTGTGCAAGAGCAGGAACTGGACCTTGCAAGTGTGAGTGTTCCGCCGATCCTTCTCGTGTTTGTGGCTAATTGGCTTTGACACAGTGTAGTATGCTTCACTTGTCTGGTAAATACGATAGAGTTCAGCTATGTATATTAGTTGAACCGTGCAAATATATATCCTAGCCTTCTCCGCATTTGTGTCTCGGATTACGAATAGCTTTTCAGACTTGCGGCCGGCCAGGTGGTAACTTGATGTATCAAACAGGTGTGAATACAGCTTGAGGTCAGCTGAACTGGAGCCAGCATGGACCCATTCAAGACGTAGGCTGGTAGCTAGCATCAAGCTGGCTGGCCACCAGCTGTTTCGGTTATGCAGTTCACATGTCACGCACACCTGATGGCAACATGTCGGCCCGATGGCAGTGTACGCAGTCACGAGGGTTGAAAATCGGCGGAAAATTCTAACTTACATAGCTACCGTAGGTTCGGAGCAAGCCTGTCTCCGGTCCGGCGCGCCGGACTATCTCGGAGAGAGGCTTGCCGCAAACTACTGAAAAAAGGGGATGTGTTGGAGATCGAATATCTACAGCAATTCTGAGCAGAATCGCTCAGTGTAAGGGACTAAAGCGCTCATTCGATTGAGTCCTTTCAATCTGTCGACTCAGTCCAGACACTGGTGTCCCCAGATCAATGTTAATCGGCGTTTTTTGGGAAGGGTCGTTCGTAGAAATCAGCATCAAACAAAATATATGTTCATCGTATTCCATACATTATATGAGCTCTATGAAATCATGGAGTCTCTATGACAATATTGTTCACCAAAACCTAAGTGATTCACGGGCTTTCTGGCTTAAAACACACATTTTTCTCAGAACATCCATTTTGGGAAAGTGACCCACGACACGATGAAATGGGTGAAAAGAATATTTAGCATGATGCTAGTAGTTTGAATCATGTGTGAGAGGGTTGAGACGTGTTTTTGGTCCCAGTGGACAAGGGAGGTGGACGGAGAGGTTGGGAGAGATGCAACGCGATGCTGACAAATCATGCCCACAAACTGGTCTCTTTTTTTTCCTGCCCTAGAAAGCTGATTGTGGGACCTTTTGATACACTTCAAAGGTGGGGACCTATCGTAATTAACGTCCCAACAATTCTGTCTCCTCAGAATTATTTTAGACTGTCAAATAACAATTTATTGCAGAAGTCTTTGTTCAGAATGGATTTTCTCAATAGCTACATCACCGTCCGAATAATGAGGCTCTCGGGCAGTAAAGGCCAAATCTGAGGAGGCTATCTCATGTGAATTGCTAATAGGAACAAATGATTCTAAGTGACCCAGAGGTTTGACGTGTTTGCTGTCGCAGGAGAACGTGCCGAACACATCCCCATTTTTTCTGAGTTTGAGACAAGCCCCTTCTCAGAAGGCGCTGCGAAGCACGTGCTGGTCATGTGAGCTGAGAAGGCGGCTTGATCCGAACCTATAGCTACCGTACAATTTCGTTCAATTCGACAGTCACGTGATTTTCGACTTTCGCCAGAAAATCCCATAAATCGAGAAAAAATTATTGCCGCAATAAAAAAAAGTGGAGCATGACGCGTGACTGTCGATTTGAACGAAATTATACGGTACTTAAGGTTCGCCGTGGTAGGTCTCGGCCTACCTCAGTCTTGTAGTTAGACGGGGGCGTGATTCACAAATGTAAACATGTACTTAAACTACAGCCCGTGGGCCATCGAGTAACGGCTGTCTCGGTGACCCAGACGTTCCGGTGTGATCCGTCTGTCAGTCGGAGTTGAAAATGAAGCGCACCGGAACGTTCTGGTGACAGTTCATTTTCAAACTCCGACGGTCCGGTTGTCCGCGCGGGCCGTCGTCACCAGAACGTCTGGGTTAACGAGACAGAAGTAACGGGTGCACGACGCCGTGCTGACGTGTTGATCTGGGTGATTTCAGGTGATCTGAGCCCCAAAACAGCGCCAAAACCGTGGCAAAGCGTTTTTGACCCCAAATCAAGCTACTTTTATTGCCCCAGCCGTCCGCTGATAGCCAGGGAAAATCTGAGCAGAATGGTCTCGTCGGAATTTCGAACGGAGCTCGGGGGCATTTGACAAGGCTATATGCAGATATAGAAAAGCACGGAATCACAACTATGTAGTTCGAAAACTAATGCGGGCTGGATGTGCCCTGTCTTTAAAAAGGGAGATAGAAGTCTGATATCCAACTATCGACCAATAACATTGCTGAACTGTGATTACAAGTTAATGACCAAGGCGTACTCATTACGCCTAATGCAAGTTGCGCCCTCTCTAGTACATCCTGATCAACTACAGACTAATTTTTTTCCGGTCTCGGACCTGGCCTCGAACAATATAATCAGAGGTCCTATGCATCAGCATTCGCGCTGCGTACACGGCTGGTGTTGCTCTGCCAGACCGGCACAAATAACTCGTCTGAAATGCAGGATCAGGAGCGGTGCACGATCATATGTGATTCCTAGACTCGAGCCAGTCGCTATTGGGAAAGTTGTGAAGTTGATGACAGTCGATCAACACCACGGGTAAATAGCGACTGGAAGATAATCACGGGTTGTAGTACAGTCGGAAGTTGCCGAGCGTTTTTAAAAAACTTAGAGAAATTTTGACGAAGGTCGACTACCAACTTGCTCGTTTGAAAAATCGTAAGAGACAGTTTTGTAGAGATTGAAATTCTAAGGAATCCTACGTTCTTAGATTTCCTGCTGAGTTATAGCTGAGTTTTGTACAATCAAATTACTTCTGCCGATCCCGTTTAAGGGCTACCCGCATTTTCTTATCGCGCATTGCTCTTGCTCGCCGAAATGGGCTACAAACGCCTCAAGAACGACTCAGACGACGAATATGTTCCTCCGAAACAAAAATGGCGCCGAAAAGAGCCACAGGTTGCCGTCGAAAGAGCCAGCAGTCTGCCAATATCTCCCATGGCAGAACTGGCGCACTACACCCCTCGACGCCGCACGAAGAACGTCCCCAGGCATGCCTAATACAGCGCAGAGGGTTTGCGCTGCGATTTTGAGCCTCTGGGGGTCTAGTGTTGTAATGGGAGCGAAAGGCATGTATCTACCCCTATCCAAAGATCGGCTCGGGTAAGGATCAATTCACAAGATCTTGGAATTCGGAGAACATAGGATTTCGATCTCTACAAAACTGTCTCTTACGATTTTTCAAACGGGCAAGTCAGTAGTCGACCTTCGTCAAAGTTTCTTCAAGTTTTTTAAAAACGCTCGGCAACTTCCGACTGTCCTAAAACGTGTGATTATCTTCCAGTCCCTATCCATCAGTGATCGAACGACTGTCTTCGATCTTCGAGGATTTGGACTGGTTCGAGTCTACGTGATTCCTCACGGCTCTCTGCCAGCTTTGCCAATGCATCAGCGCCGGCCCGGCGGATATCACTGTCCTTATTCCCCAAAAGGGCGACAATTCTCGGGAATGCGTCGACGATCGCGGGGCGGAACTCGGCTGAAATGCAGGATCAGCACCAGTGCACATTCACGCACGATTTCTCACCGCTCTCTGCCAGCTTTGCCAATGCATCAGCGCCGGCCCGGCGGACATCACTGTTCTTATTCCCCAAAAGGGGCGACAATCCTCGGAAGTGCGTCGATGATCGCGGGGCGGAACTCGGCTGAAATGCAGAATCAGCAGCCGTGCGCATGTAGGCGCGATTCCGCACCGCTCACTGGCAGCTTTGACAATGCCTCGGTGCTAGCCCCGAGGACATTTTCGTCGTCGTCCTCCAGAAGGGCGACAATCTTCGGAAGTGCTTTGATGATCACGGGGCGGAACTCGACTGAAATGCAGGATCAGGAGCGGTGCACGATCATACGTGATTCCTTACCGCTCTCTGCCAACTTTGCCAATGCATCAGCGCCGGCCCGGCGGACATCACTGTCCTTATTCCGCAAAAGGCCGACAATCCTCGGGAGTGAGGACTCGGCTGAAATCCAGGATCAGCAGCAGTCCGTATTCAGCCGCGATTCCTCACCGCTCTCTGCCAGCTGTGCCAACGCATCGGCGCCAGCCCGGCGGACATCTTTGTCATCGTCCTCCAAAAGGGCGACAATGCTCGGGAGTGCGACGATGATCGCGGGACGGAACTCGGCTGAAGTGCAGGATCAGCAGCAGTCGGCATTCAGCCGCGATTCCTCACCGCTCTCTGCCAGCTGTGCCAACACATCAACGGTGGCCCGGCGGACATCTTTGTCATCGTCTTCCAAAAGGGCGAAAATGCTCGGGAGTGTGACGATGATCGCGGGGCGTAGCTCGGCTGAAATGCAGTATCAGCAGCAGTGCGCACTCAGGCGTGATTCCTCACCGCTCTCTGCCAGGTTTACCAATGCATCAGCGCCGGCCCGGCGGACATCTCCGTCGCTGTCCTCCAAAAGGGCAACAATCCTCGGGAGTGCGTCGATGATCGCGGGACGGAACTCGGCTGAAATCCAGGATCAGCAGCAGTGCGCATTCACGCGCGATTCCTCACCGCTCTCTGCCAGCTTTGCCAATGCATCAGCGCCGGTCCGGCGGACACGCCAGGAGTTGTCCCGCAAAAGGGCGAGAGTGCTTGGGAGTGCTTCAACGATTGCGGGGCGGAACTTGGCTGAAATGCAGGATAAGCACCATTGCGCATTCAGGCGCGATTCCTCACCGCTCTCTGCCAGCTTTGCCAATGCATCAGTGCCGGCCCGGCGGACAGCTCCGTCGCTGTCCTCCAACAGGGCGACAATCCTCGGGAGTGCTTCGATGATCACGGGGCGGAACTCGACTGAAAAGCAGGATCAGCAGCAGTGCGCATTCACGCGCGATTCCTCACCGCTCTCTGCCAACTTTGTCAATGCATCAGCGCCGGCCCGGCGGACATCTCCGTCGCTGTCCTCCAAAAGGGCAACAATCCTCGGGAGTGCTTCGATGATCGCGGGACGGAACTCGGCTGAAATCCAGGATCAGCAGCAGTGCGCATTCACGCGCGATTCCTCACCGCTCTCTGCCAGCTTCGCCAATGCATCAGTGCCGGCCCGCCGGACAGCTCCGTCGCTGTCCTCCAACAGGACGACAATCCTCGGGAGTGCTTCGATGATCACGGGGCGGAACTCGGCTGAAAAGCAGGATCAGCAGCAGTGCGCATTCACGCGCGATTCCTCACCGCTCTCTGCCCACTTTGCCAATGCATCAGCGCCGGCCCGGCGGACATCTCCGTCGCTGTCCTCCAAAAGGGCAACAATCCTCAGGAGTGCGTCGATGATCGCGGGACGGAACTCGGCTGAAATCCAGATTCAGCAGCAGTGCGCATTCACGCGCGATTCCTCACCGCTCTCTGCCAGCTTTGCCAATGCATCGGCGCCGGCCCGGCGGACACGCCAGGAGTTGTCCCGCAAAAGGGCGACAATCCTCGGGAGTGCTTCGATGATTGCGGGGCGGAACTCGGCTGAAATGCAGGATCAGCAGCAGTGCGTATTCAGGCACGATCCCTCACCGCTCTCTGCCAGCTTTGCCAATGCATCGGCGCCGGCCCGGCGGACATCTCCGTCGCTGTCCTCCAACAGGGCGACAATCCTCGGGAGTGCTTCGATGATCACGGGGCGGAATTCGGCTGAAAAGCAGGATCAGCAGCAGTGCGCATTCACGCGCGATTCCTCACCGCCCACTTTGCCAATGCATCAGCGCCGGCCCGGCGGACATCTCCGTCGCTGTCCTCCAAAAGGGCAACAATCCTCGGGAGTGGGTCGATGATCGCGGGACGGAACTCGGCTGAAATCCAGATTCAGCAGCAGTGCGCATTCACGCGCGATTCCTCACCGCTCTCTGCCAGCTTTGCCAATGCATCGGCGCCGGCCCGGCGGACACGCCAGGAGTTGTCCCGCAAAAGGGCGACAATCCTCGGGAGTGCTTCGATGATTGCGGGGCGGAACTCGGCTGAAATGCAGGATCAGCAGCAGTGCGCAATCAGGCACGATTCCTCACCGCTCTCTGCCAACTTTGTCAATGCATCAGCGCCTGCCCGGCGGACATCTCCGTCGCTGTCCACCAACAGGGCGACAATCCTCGGGAGTGCTTTGATGATCGCGGGGCGGAACTCGACTGAAAAGCAGGATCAACAGCAGTGCGCAATCAGGCATGATTCCTCACCGCTCTCTGCCAACTTTGTCAATGCATCAGCGCCGGCCCGGCGGACATCTCCGTCGCTGTCCGCCAACAGGGCGACAATCCTCGGGAGTGCTTTGATGATCGCGGGGCTGTACTCGACTGAAATGCAGGATCAGCAGCAGTGCGCATTCACGCGTGATTCCTCACCACTCTCTGCCAGCTTTGCCAATGCATCGGCGCCAGCCCGGCGGACATCTCCGTCGCTGTCCACCAACAGGGCGACAATCCTCGGGAGTGCTTCGATTATTGCGGGGCGGAACTCGGCTGAAATGCAGGATCAGCAGCAGTGCGCCTTCGCGCGCGATTCCTCACCGCTCTCTGCAAGCCTTGCCAATGCATCAACACCGGCCCGGCGGACATTACTCTCCTTATCACCCAAAAGGGCGACAATCCTCGGAACTGCTTCGATGATCGCGGCTCCCAATCCGACTCCAATGCGGCATCAAATACCACCAGTCACTGATGAACCATGCACATACCGATTCCATCGGTTTTCGCGCCCGCATCGACGAGTTGTTTGAAAATGTCGGCGTGTCTATACAGGTATGCCAATTGGAGCGCTGTCCGCTGGTCTTTTCCTGATACTCGCTGAATCAAATTTCGTGTGAAAACATTATATGGAGGATGTACCGGTGGCATTGATATCCGCACGCGCACCAACGAGTTGTTTCACGATCCCGGCGTGTCCGTATCGAGATGCCAAGTGGAGTGCTGTCTGCTGATTGTCGTCTGCGATATTATTATCAGCCTACGTACGGCGCTGAACATCTAAGTCCCCACCGATGATATCCACACTCGCCTTACAGCCCAATAGTGTTCGAACGACATTGGCAGCACCAGATCGTGATGCCAAGTGTAACATCACGCTTCTACCTTCAAGCGGTGTGTCCAGGACTCCCTTCTTGGCGCCGAGTTTTGCAATTATATCCGTTTGTAGCATCTCATACGCCCACGCGACAGCGGTCCTGTCATCTGAATCTGTTATAGCTGTCAGCTTCCCCATCCAACTGTCAAGATCATCTACCACGACCCACCGCGCTCAGTTGCATCCGCTTCTTGCTTGAGTAGAATGTCCACCATGTCTGTACTCTTCGCCTGGATGGCAAAGTGAAGGGCGGGTCGCCATTCATCTATGTAGCAGCCAATGAGAGGCAAATATGTGTTCATTTCGTCTGATGTCTCACCGTCTCGTCTTGTATCCGCCTTGGCATTGGCCTCAGCCAGCTTTCCAACAATTGCCACATCTCTGGCCCTCGCGGCCAACTGGAGGGCTGTCAGACCTTCTCCGTCTACGCCAGCATGAGGAGCGGAGGGAACATCACAAGAACACGCACCTGGAACATTGACCTCTACCTTGTGGTCCAGTGCAAACTGGATGACCTTAATGTTCTTTTCTTTTGCGGCGCGGTGGAGCCACCCCGGTGCACAGACGACTGAACGTACTCATTAGAACCAACCATATCATCCGAGGTAAGGGCAGATAGACACTTCTCTCGGTGGACGGAACACTTTTGATCCATCCTTCGACCTCGGGCCATGCCACTTTGCTCGAAGTTGTGTGCTCGTAGGTTTCCAAACGACGTATTGCCTCCCAGCGCCCTTCGACGCGTTGTAGGACGCCCTCGACTGCATCACGGATTGGAAGAAGCAGTAGGATAACTGCGAGCGTTTGACCGAAGGTCCATTGGCCATCCTGATCCCGCTGCTGGCCCTCGTTCCGTCCGATCGCAAGCTCCGTGTCAATCACGAAGATCGTGTTGACAAAGAAAAGAACAGCGAGGCCGCAACGGACTCCCCATACGCCCGCCCGTTCCCCAGGCGTAGCCCGATCTGAATCTATGGATGGTGCTATGGCGTTGTGTTGAACTGCCTTCTCTGATTCTAGTGCCCCCGTGATAGCATAACCAGCATAGTATGCTAGCAGGACGATCAACGTCGGGACCAGGAGATTTACCCCCGGGGATGACAATGATGCCGTAGACGATGAAAGACAGGGTGCGCAGAACGCGAGAGCCGAGGGCAACTTCGCGGCTGAAGATTGAGACAGAGGCGGTGAGAGAGCACGAGGCCGATGACCCAAATTCACGCGGATTACTCCAGAGCCATATACCCAATGTGCCCATGAGTGAAAGGTGCAAAGAGCCAATCGTGAGGACCACATCGAATAAAGAGGCACTTTTCTTAAACCACCGCCAGGCTTTTGTGATACACGTGCGGTCAGAGGTGGTCGCAGCGGGGGACACTTGGGGCGGGGTAGGGCGTTCAGCTGCATGGACTCAATAGGTGCAATAGACAACGCATTGGGGTACGCACTGGCGCCGGTGGCTGTCTCTTGAGGGATTGGCAGAGTTTCCTGCCGGCCTCTACTCCGAGAATGTCGGAGCCGGGAGAGCCACGTGTATGGAGTTCGATCCATTCTCTCCGTCGTCCCGGCGTCCGCGGCGGAGGACGCGATACAAGTAGTTTTTTCCTTCTCCTCGGCGCCAAAACGCCCCCGAAGTTTCTTCAGCCACTCGACGGGCAGCTTTAGAATTTTTTTTGGGTACAGAGGACTAGAGGCCTCCCAGATCTTGAAGCCTGGAGAACCAACCCCTGCAAACGAGTCGGAAACGACCCCGAAATTGTGAGTTGTGTTGAGGCCTACTGATGCAGGGCTTGGCCGACGCTGGCACATTTTGCTTCTCCGCGTCCCCAACCGGATTGCTGGCAGTCTCCCAAAGTCTGCGGTGCAGGAGCAGCAGCATGTAGACAAACGTGTTGGTGTTGTTCATCCAGCTCAAATTGAGCACGACCGCCGTGTGGTAGTTGTCGATAGCGCCGGTGCGAGCGCCTATGATGGCAGCAAATAGCAGCGCAAATGCAGTAACAAGAATGGTGGTCGACTGGGTTTCAATGGTGGCCAACTCGCTGCGTGAGACTTTCCAGTCGGACAACGCAACGAGGGTAGGGATGAAGGTGAGGAAGTTCGGCACGTAGGTTGCGACGCGTACACCGATGCCCGAGATGTCGGTGTTCGTGATGATGCATGACGAGGCGCTCATGTTGGTCGGAAACCAGACCGAGCTGGTAGTGGTGGAGGGAGGAAGAGGAGCGGAGCTAGGCCGACCCAGTGTCAAATTGCACCCGAGTGCCGCTGTCATCGGAAATACTGTTGACAGATGGCAACTGCCAAGGCGTGTCAGTGAGCGCCGAAGATACTTTGACGCGGACCCGGTGAATCCCAAGTGCGTAGTCGATCGTTACAACTGCGTAGATGGCGGAGTTGCCTAAGTGGGTAATATCGCCGCGCTAGACAGCAACAGACAGCGGCGAGGCGGTGCAGGACCTCGGGCACCGCTTAGAAACCACCCAGACCAGGCAGGCTTTCTCTCTAGAGCCTGAAAACACCAAGACTGTGGACATTGTGGAAGGTAATTACTTCTACATGCCTTTTTTTCTTCATTTTCTTCTTTCTATTTGACCGCAAGGCCGCGGCGAACCCGAAATGATTGACAAGGAACCAAACTTGGGTAAACAACGCGTCGCGTCCCCGTTATCACGCGTTCGGCCGGCATTTTCTCTTTGTCCCTCAAAGCACTTGTTACAAATGTGAGAACATTCGGAGAGTACCAGAAGAGAACAATGGAACACAATGAACATTGAAAACAATGACGGAATAGAAATCCAAGAAAGGAAACCCGAGCAAGTGGCACAAACCTGAGTAGCTTCACCCCGTGGTATACTGTAGAATTTCGATCAAATCGACATGGGGCGTGACGCGTGACCCGATTTACCTATTCGACACCTCGACACCGGCCGAAATTTGGCGTGACACCACCAAAATTTTCAACATCCAGACCTAAATTTTGCAAAAAATTAGTCTTTTTGGCGTCTTCGGGCCTTCAGATGCTATAAAGAAGGATACCTAGGGATAGGGTAGCATACTTTCGAAGCCCGCAGAGTTTCGGGTGCAGGGGATACAGCAGATCACGTTCTTAATTAAGTATATATGTTGTCCCTCCCAAAATATTAGGTCACTGGGACATGTTCTGGATATGCTAGATGGCATTCGGCCTATAAACCAAAAACACAGATTAGCTAATACATGATATTTTCATAAATCGCTTTCTATCACTAATTGCGTATGAATTATCCCGTCAAATCTATCCTGGTTTCATCCAAATTGGTTCAGAACTAATTGAGTTGAAAACAATTCTTCAAAAACATAGGAATATCGATCAAGGGCTTCGCCTGAGGGAACGAATTAAAGGCGAACACCGGCGCAGGTGGACGCCACGGTGCCGGAGCCAAGCCGGGGGACGGGGTTTTCAGCCCAGGCATTCGCACGATCAACGGCGTCTCTGTGTGACGAAGGCACAAGTATTCAAAATGCATTACAAAGCATGTGATTCAGAATGGCATTTCGAGGTATGTGGTTCAAAATGCGAATTAAACCATTCAATTGCATTCAAAATGGCATTACAAAGCATGTGATTCAAAATGCCATTTCGAGGCATGTGGTTCAAAATGTGAATTAAACCATTCAATTGTGTTCAAAATGGCATTACGAAGCATGTGATTCAAAATGCCATTTCAAAATGCGAATCAAACCATTCAATTGTGTTCAAAATGGCATTACAAAGCATGGGTGATGTCTGAGTGTTGCGATGGCATTTGATTCCCACCGGGCCGGCTGGTCCACGAGCCTATCAAAATGGCATTACAAAGCATGTGATTCAAAATGCCATTTTGGGGCATGTGGTTCAAAATGCAAATATCTTGCGGGATCAATTCAAACCTTAAATATGTCTAGTGCTCCCTTATCCCTCCTGCGCTCGGCTGAATTAAACCATTCGATAGTGAGGCACAGGGTTCAAAATGGCATTATGAAGCATGTGATTCAAAATGGCATTTCGAGGCATGTGGTTCAAAATGCGAATTAAACCATTCCATTGTGTTCAAAATGGCATTACAAAGTGTGTGATTCAAAATGTCATTTTGAGGCATGCGGTTCAAAATGCGAATCAAACCATTCAATTGTGTTCAAAATGGCATTACGAAGCATGTGATTCAAACTGCCATTTTGGGGCATGTGGTTCAAAATGCAACAGAGAGCTAAGTACCTTCCTCATTACACATCACTGACTCCTCGAGTTCTAGAAGACCTTCCTTCCTTTGAAAGAAGGATCCCTTGTTCACACATCAAGCCGATTATGCACACAACCTAGGCGCTACCTCGGTCCCCAACAGGACCAACCTACTCTTCTTCAGCGGTCATGTTAGATTCAGGGAAGAGATCATTCCAGATTAGGCTCAGAGCAGATTTGGTTGCCTCTGGGAGAATCTGAGATGGGCAAATCTGGAATTCTCTCGCCAACTTGACCGCCGTTTCTCCGCCGCAATGTGCTCATCTTTTTTGATAGCCCCCCTGTAGTAAGGTAGACTGCCAGCAATTGAATGAAAATAAATACTCGTGACGTGGGACATACGGAAGCGGAAACGTCCGACGGGGAAACCTTCAAAAGAATCAGAATCAAACAATGGAATGTATTTACATAATTGGGAGACGAAGCAAGTCTGAGGAGTGTGAAACTAAAGTAGCGTCCGGGCGGGCCTTCAAGAATACTGACTGAAACGGTTTTGCTAGCATTACGGCGTTTCAAACCTAAATTCCCATCAAGGAAATTTTTTAAGTTACATTTCACACAAGTGCATTTGAGTGCGAGGGCACCTTTGGTGGGTAGTGGCCCAGCAGACGTAGAAAATTGAAGTAAAAGCCGTCAAAACAAAAACAAAGCGCGCGGCATATCAAAATCACGGGGCCTTGCGAGCCTTGGAGCTGTCGACACTCTCACCGGAGTCACCGCGAGAGTAAGCTTGCATCCTCTCTGACAAAATGCTATCCGATGGGGCTCGCAGATTGTCCAGCAGTCTGCTCAGCGCTGCCCTTGGGGAGGCCGGTCCGTCTTTTCTTTCTATGTACTTACTGTGCATCCGACATACACCCAGATTCATCTTTCTCAGACGACAAACATGGGCAAAATGCGGCCAACGCCCTCGAGAACGCCATATTCACAGCCGCTGCCGGAGATCTCCCGGCGTATCAGCAGATTTTTCGACGTATCTACCTCGATCTGAAAACACAAAGTGTGTTGGTGCTATGCTGGAAACGTTTGCTATCTGAAGAAACACAGGAATCGAAATACAAGTAATTGGCAGGGGCGGATTCATTGCGAGATTCAGCCTGCGGCGAAGGAGTAAAATATCACGGGTCCGAGCGGCCGTCGCGTAGCTGTTCGACGATCCAACGGCTCGGTTCTTCTGGTGTGTTTTATCATCCCTCCAGGCCCTCGGTGAACCATTTCCAGGAGGAGCCCGGCTTGGAGAATGTTGTCCGACCAGGATACGCCCTACTCGTTGTGCATGGGGAACCGAGAGACGGTTTACTACGCCGGTTAGTGCCTCCTTCCCCGAAATTTGACCGTCTAATTTGGTTAAACATACAGGACATATCGTGGTGGTCCACGAAATTGTCACGACGACGGCGCATTCAAAGCCCTCGAAATCCACGTTTGGCGTGGCTCCAACGTACACCCTGGAGTCCCTGCGCAAATTCTTCCTCCCGGGATATAAGCAGTGAGACGACCTGTTTGACCTAGTTACCCTGTATTCCTTTCAAATATATTGTCGTCCAGAATCCTGAGTTCTAGCACCGATGATGGTAGGAGGACCGAAATAATCCAGATTTGAATCATCTAAGGGTTGCGGGACATAGTGTTGGCTAAGATCCTGAGTTCCAGCTGTGAATGTAGAAGGACCAAGAGCACCCAGATTTGAATTGGGCATAGGTTGCCGGATGTAGTGTCGTGCAGGGTCCTGAGATCTAGTAGAAGAACCAACACGCCCAATCCATTTTGAGCGTTATTCCGCTTGTCCTTAAGATCGTTGAGGAGTTTGGCTAAGGCTTAATATTAAGGGGTTATTAAAGCCTCCCCTTAATTAAGACTTAAACCTTGGGTAGGACACCCTTAGTACTGAAAATGGTCAATAGTAAATGTACAATTGGACCGCCATACGTAATCCCCCATTGGATCCCTGCCTTGGTCATCCATTCCTTTCTGTATTTATCCTGCACGTCGCGCAATCATGTCTTATGATTTTAAATTACTAGAAGTTTTCACGTCACCGCGAACAAGCTCCACGCCTGCCGGAGCGAAGCGAGGCCCTATCTTGTCCTTGTCTACCGCCATCATGCCCATCGAAGGTCCGTACTTAAAGTTTCTTCCCTTCTTGCCAAATGATTGATCAAAGTCCCAGAAAGCGGCTCCGGTAGTGTTGAACCATATTTTCACCACACGCAGGTTTCTGTAAAGACTGTCTGGCAGGCCTGACATTTGTGACTCTTTATCCGATGCCGGAGCGACATTAGCGTTGCGACGTGCGGCCCTCGTGGGAGCCGCAGCACCAGCGGCGGAAAGCTAATTAAGATTGAGCAATGACAGAGTACTGATTGAATGAAACAGTAAATCAATGGACAGCATGCTTCCCTTCACGTTAACGAATGCCGATGCCGTCGGATTCCCAGCAGAAGGGAGTTCTCACAGATCGGTTTGCTTTCGGATTTCCTTTAACGGTCTTCATCACACCCACACCAAGGATGTGGCTTTTGTATTCTGAAGTCGCCGTTGATCCCGATGCGCGGAGCGGAACTAATACGTGGCAGCGAGAAAATTGCCATTGGCGAACAGACCTCGGCGGCTTCGGGCAGAAGGAGGCTCATCATTTGCTTAGATACATCAAGTCGCATCGCACGACTCTGAAAAAGAAAGGCGCACGAACAAGACCTGGGGGAGCGAGGCGTACGATAGGTCAAGTGAGAAGTGGGGCTGCTGCATGTGGGTGGGCGCCGCTGGATTCATGTGTTATAAGCTAAATGCCCATAGTTGGCGTAGCTGGTGTCCGGGGGCCTGCGGAACCGGCTGGTCTACGTCGATTTGGTAAGAAAGAACATTCCCCATGTCGTGTGACAGCCTGATGCTGGAGAAGCATTCGGCCACGCCACTCCATAATGATGAGATCCATCACAGCGGCGCCCACCTTCGCCTTCACCCTCATGGCCGTCGCCGCCTCCCCGCCCCAGCAGCATGACCGCAGAGCTACCACCATTCATTGATGATTGATTTGAGCTTTCCAACAAAGAAGAGGAATCAAGAAACAAACTTCAAGTTCTACCTTTTGCCGGACCGGGCTCGGAGATTCGACACCCCAAAATCGCTCGTTTCGACAGTTAGAGGTTTTTTCCCACTCTTTTCTTCTTCCCATATCTTTGGATCCATGACGCGCATCACCAAGCGCTACTGGTAGGTACCGGAGAGAAATCATTACCGGTCTGACCGCGCTGAAGTATCCCGTCGCAGCGTCGCTTTCTAAACGTTATTAACGCTCCACCCTCGCTGACTGATGGCGTTGGCTGCGGGTACACCTACTTCGTCAACGACGTTCTCAAATTCGGCAAATCGGACGATCCCCGCATACGAAAATCTCAGTGGCTCAGACAATGTCGAGGAGTAGTCTCCCCTAGGCAGACGCTTCAACATACCTGAGCTCGTACCCTCGCTTGTTAGTCGAGGAGAGGACCAAGATTGGCTGGATTTTTATTGGGAGGTGCCTTGTGCTAAGAAGTTCGGTAAGAATTTATATGCTCCGCCTGTGAGATCGGACTCAATGGGTCAGGACGCATCATCCACGTCGAGCTTAAGCGTCTCGGTGCATGGAAGGGTCGGGTTCATTGCGCCTTTTGCGGTCGCGACCACCAAGAAAAGTTTGAGCTACGCATAGTTGGTGGGAAAGCCGGTATGGTGCGTATTGTGGAGGCTCGTCTCAATGCATTGGGCTGGTACTGGCGCCGGAAAGATCCCCTCATACGCTTTGAGGGTCCGCTCATCGTCTACAGTATTTATTTCTGATGTACTATACAGTTGTCTCTGTGTTATATGCCATAATTTGCAGTACGGCCGTTGCCGCTTTCTTCCCGATGCAGGCCTGCCGTTTGCGGAACACTCGTCCAAATCGCCCAATCGAGTAATTCCTTTAGGTACCATCAATTTGATAGCCGATCATCCAGTGTCCGACAGTTCCTGTGTTGGACCTTAATACTATCGCCCCCGTTTCCGCATGACTGCAAGCCCTTATTACATGTTTAAATCTACATATTGTTTCACTTGAAGTCATATTCAGATTTTTTTTCGACGACATTGATACGATCGGTTGCGCTAAAGCCGAAACAGGGACCTGAATGACCCCTTTCTTAATTTGAAATGTATTTGACTCCATTAGAGAGGTTGCGCAAAAGCCGCATGCGGCTTTCAAGGCCGCACGCGGCAATATCCTTTTTTTGCTCCGGAGCATCACTGATGACATCTTGATGACATCCATCCGGATGTGCCCGAGAATCGATCGTCAAGCACTGACAAACACTCGCCACGACAGCAAATCAACCCCGAACCCCGCAGCTCTGTAATGCAGGTGCGCAAGTACCCGTCCCATGATCTCACTACAACAATATTTCCGTTAGTATTCACGTAAATCGAGGAGCTCTGCGCCGGCGGAATCCAGCAACGCCAGAACCACTCTGCTCAAGACGGTATTGTTACGCAATGCTCTGTCCGGATCCGCCGTTGGTTCTCCAAACGCCTCATCCCATCGTACAAACCGTCATATCAACCGTCGCCGGCGTGATTACGTGCCCTCGCCTGCAAGTCGACATTCTGAGCAGGCTCACCAGAACCATCGTCACGTCACAATACCGCTCGCTCCTGAATCTGGACTGTACGCCAGGGCGATCGGCCGTATACCTTTCAACTTGAATGCGGTTGCGATAGAGGAATGCATGGCGGAATGCATGGCGACACCACCCAAGACAGCCCCGAATTCCGGTCCTGACGATTCGGAGATGGACGGTGAGAATTTAGAAATTCATTTCGAGTATCTTCTAAACACCATACATAAAGCCCAGAAGTTGTGGGATATGTTTATGAATCCCATGGACAGCGACGAGTAGTTTGTTCGAGAACCACAGCCCAGGTCGCGTCATCAGGCTTCGTCCACTTACATCCATTTGTTACTAGTATACTGTATGTATGCCTTTATATGCCAAAAGTGTGACATAATGTGTTACTATCTGCACATACTTTTGCTGCTCTTTCGGATTACATTGGGTGCTGGGACAAGGTAGATGACCTCCATGGTACTTTTCAAGCATATTCTGAGCCTTGAAATCCTGAATAGTGGGAGAGGGACCACCGGGAGAGCAGAAATGTGGATTATCCATTGAACCCTCCATGCAACATTTCCCATCAAAATGACATTCCTTTTTTCTACCTATGTCCAATGTGTACATTCGTCATATGATCCTCCAGGGAAGCCTATTATATACTCTAGTATGTACCTGATTAATCTCAAATTTTACTCTCAACAATTGCGAGCTCTACAAGCGAAAGATCAAAGTTGTTATCCAAGGAACCCTACTACACTGTAATCTATGGAATACATTCTACTCGTTGTCGATCAAATAGTCAGAGTCTCTCTCTTTATAAAATTACAGCTATTTGCGGTACATAAGGCGCGGACTGTTTTTTTTTTTTTTGCAACATTTTGTTTAGAACACTCACCATGACCTCAATTCTGGTCAGAATCCTTCGGGAGTAGGTGTGTTCGACTCGCACTAAAAATCCGCAGGGGATCGAGTACCGGCTTTTTTGATGTAATTATGTAATGAAATTTCTCCCGAAAAATCGTAGTTTCCATTAGAACAGCTGCACCACAATGAATACTGGACCAATTGCCCTAAATCTTGGATATGTTATGTATCAGAACTATTACCAGGGGACTATAAGGTTTACAGATATAAAGCCACTCAAATCTGCATGGTAGGCTCTACTTATGTTAGTACACAAATATGGTGTTTGGTAGAGTGAGTGCCAAATCACAAGGAGTTGGGATAACACCCAAAAAAGATATACCATCCCCTGGCACTAGTTTTGATACATAACATATCCAAGAAATAAGTCAATTGGCCCAGCATTCATTGTGGAGCAGCTGTTCTAATGGAAACTACGATTTTTCGGGAGAAATTTCATTACATAATTACATCAAAAAAGCCGGTACTCGATCCCCTGCGGATTTTCAGTGCGAGTCGAACGCACCTACTCCCGAAAGATTCTGACCAGAATTGAGGTCATGGTGAGTGTTCTAAGCAAAATGTTGCAAAAAAAAAAAAAACAGTCCGCGCCTTATGTACCGCAAATAGCTGTAAGCATGTCTGAAGCCTTTTCACACTCCGCCATCTGTCAATCAGCTTCTTCGCCCGAAGATCTTCCGCAATTTATTTTTTACTTACTTCGAACCGCCTTTACACAGTCCGCGCCTTATGTACCGCAAATAGCTGTAAACCACGGAAAGACTCATAGCAAGGTACGTGCAACTCCAAAACTCACACATCAGGGAGGGGATGCGAGGCCGCGAAGCGGCCGAGCAGCCGCTTGTACCATTTCAAGATAGCCATTGAGTTCCATTGCAGCGTTGTTGCAGGGTCGGATGGCCGGGACGTGGAAATCTTTCCACATCCTCATTTGAATTCTATTTTCTTACGCCCCCTATTTCAGATTACAGCATTGTTTGTAACGTAAATACTGCCACATCACAACCTTTCTGCCTCGTACTACAACACCAGCGGCCAGTGTAGGGCAAACGCCCAGAGGCAGCACCGAGCTCCTCGCCCCCTCCTCTCTGGAACGTCGCCAGTGGGCTCTTTAGCCACTCAAACCCATAGAAACTCGCCTCACAACGCCACCTTCTTCACACGACATTTTCGGACCCTTTTACTCTACTCTATTTTCTTGCCCTTTTCGCACTCTACGGCCCGAGACTCAATCCAATAATTATTCCGAATCATTCATTCTACCACTACACGGATCACCGACCCAAATACGAACCTACAGGCCGGGCGTTCCACCCCGCAACAGCGTCTTGTGCCTATCTCCATTTGTAAACCTCTCTCACACGTCTGCGGTCAGCTGACAGGCATCGCTTATTTATAAAGTGGGAGCCGGCGCGAAGCGCCGGCGAGCGCTTGTCAAGGATAAAATTGGTTTATCAAAAGGTAATTATTCAGTGACCAGAAAGCCATGCCCTGGACCGGATTGCAATCCATTTTGACCTAAAATAGTCACGCAATACATATGCTTACAGCACTTTGCGGAACATAAGGCGCGGCTCGTTTTTTTCTATTTTCGACCATTTTGACTACAACAGCGGCCACGGGCTGAGTTTTGATCGGATTTCCTTGGGAGTAGGCGCGTTCAAATCGCATTGAAAATCCGCAGAGGATGAAATACCGGCTTTTTTGATACAACCACGTAATAGAATTTCTTCAGAAAAATCATGGTTTTGACTAGGACAGCTGTAGCACAATGAATAATGGTCCGATTGACCTAGTTTTTGGATATGTCATGTATCTAAACTATCTCTAGGGGACCATGAGGTCTACACATATGGTTATACCCCAGTTCCAATCCAGAGCTCTGCTTCTCACAGGACATGAATATTGCCCTCACTAAACTGAGCACAAAATCACGTTGGGTCAGGATATTGCTTATTGTGGTGCGCCATCCTCTAGTAACATCCCAGATACATAATAATATTCAAGAATTAGCTTGATCGGACCATTATTCATTGTGCTATAGCTGTCCTAGTCAAAATCATGATATTTCTGAAGAAATTCTATTACGTAGTTACATCAAAAAAGCCGGTATTCCATCCTCTGTGGATTTTCAATGCGATTTGAAGGTGCCTACTCCCAAGGAAATCCGATCAAAACTCAGCCCGTGGCCGCTGTTCTAGTCAAAACTGTCGAAAATAGAAAAAAAAGAGCCGCGCCTTATGTTCCGCAAAGTGCTGTAATTCATCCTACGTATGTACTTGGCTCATGAATATATACATTTTTTGCGATATTTTGTGTGCCTTATAAGTCTTCGTGAACGTCTTTGAGTGCTCAAGGAGCTTGGTCATGGCAACTCCATTAGCCATGTTCTAGAGGAGGCTAAGCTTATTACAGCGATGCCTTCCAACTTGCCCAACACTATCCCTGCACTCAAGAAGCGTCTCTACCAGTTCATGGTGGAGATTGCTGTTATTAATGACCGTCTCCGCAGTGACATGGCGCTCCGTACTGCCCATGTGGAGGATGCAGCTGCCCTTACTGCTCGTTTGGCTGAGTTGGAGGCTGCTTCGGCCAATAACTGATAACATTCTGATCCCCTTTTTCGAGCTAATACTATATTTTGATTCCTTGTATTAGCCAATTGTCGCTCCTTTAAATAAACTCCCTGTTTTGTGGCAACACCCTGAGTGTTATCCTGTTATGCTCCCAAGCTAACCTTAATACTTCAAATATGAAGTATTGCACAAGACTTCCTTTGTACTCAGACTCTGCACACACAAAGACACCGACATGCCTTCCCATAAACCTGTCAAACCCATATTTGGGTTATTAGATTCAGTTTGGAAGTTTGTTCCCACACTCTTGTCTTGAGTGCGCTGGTCATCTGCTTCCATTTTTTCTTCCGTCTTTGCCATCTGTTCCAGGCATTTTCCAATTCTTCCTCCTGTTGAATAGCCAATTCTCTGCCAACCTTCTTGACTGCTCTAGTCTGATGGACCCTTGGAACTCTTGAGTCCAACTCAGCTTCGTCAAACTCTTCTTCGGCTGGTTGTGGCTCAACATAATCATCTTCGACTCCCAGTTTCACATTTTCGAACTGGAAATCTCTTCCTGTGTACTCCAAGGCAGCTCCATCGTCAATCAGCTTGTCCAATGATTCTTTAGACAAGTCTATTAAATCATGGATATTCTCTGGCAGCAATATACTGTGCCTAGCTTCATATGGGACAACCCTGAACTGCGCTATTTTCGACTGGAATACTGAGCCGTCAAGTTCAGCGACCACATAGCTTCCTCCTTGTGTTCTCCCAATCACAATCATCGGTCCAAGATACCTAGGAGCCATTTTCGTGTTCAAAGACTTCTCCACTGTTGAGTTTCGAACCAGGACCAAGTCCCCAGGTTTGAAATCGAAGTCTTTGATAGTATGCTCATGTATCCGTTCGTACCTTCTGACTGCATCCATCTTCTCTTTAGAGACCCTGGCCCTCATCTGCTCTACATGAGTCTGATGTTTTGCCAATGCCTGAGCCCTAAATCCAATCAACTCCTCAGTCGTAAGTGGTCTAGCTGGTAATTTCCAACCAACCAGGTCGCTTCAACGATATCCAGAGGCAAGAGTGGGTGTGCTCCTGTTACCATAAAGTATGGTGAGCAACCTAATCCCTTCCGAATGGTAACCCGATCTGCCCACAATACTTGAGGTAAGAACCAATACCACTTCCCTGGGTTTCCTCCTGTAGCCTTAAATAACGACTGATGCATTGGCCAGTGCCCATTTTCAACTGTGCCATTAGCTTGGGAATTATAAGGCGAGATCCTGATGCCCTTTATCCCATACTTGGCTGATAACCACTCCACCGCAGCTATGAACTGTGGAGCATTGTCGGTGACAATTACCGGTGGACAACCCCATCTACATATAATTTCTTCGAGCAAGAAGAGACCTAGAGTTCTAGCATTCTCATTCTTATTGCTCTTGCTTCTAGCCATCTGCTGAGCGAGTCTCTTGAATCCACAACCTTATTGTAACCATTCGACGGTGTTCCCATGGCCATCACATCAACATGAATCTGCTGAAACAATGAAGGTGTATGGGTTTGAACCGGTGGAATGTTCAACAATGTTTTTTGCCGCAGTTGACATAGAAGACAAGTCTTCACATAATGACTGATATCCCTTTCATACTCTGGCCACCAGAGCCTAAGTTCAATCAAGGACTTGGTAGCGAAAAATCCCCTATGTCCTAGACTGTCATGAGTGGACCTCATCATAAACATTATCTTGTCTTTATCGACCACAAGTTTATGACTTCCTTCCACACTTTAACCTCGTCCGACTTGTATTGGAAACGGCCACAGACGTGCATTCCCCCCCTACTATGACGCTTCACGGGCTTCGCGCATTTGCAGAGCACTGCAAAGCCCTGAAATTCCTTGCTATCATTGTCGACGGATTCACGGTCCCACTTCTCGACGACTCTCCTCAGACGAGGATCCCCCAGCGGCAGCTTTGCTCTTTCGACGTCGCGAAGTCGCCGATTTCCGACGCACGAACTGTCTCCCGATTTCTGTCCAGTCTGTTTCCGGACCTCTCTGAAATCAGAACTCACGATAAAGGGTTTTGGGAGGATAGACACTCAGATGATGAAGACGAAGAAACCACCGCGGTGCGTTCGTAACACGCTCGGTGGAAGGAGGTCGAAGCATTGATTTTTATAAGCCGCCAGAATGTGCCCAGTAAAACACATACACAGGCTACAGTAACCAGGAAGCAACTTCGGATGACCGCGTTGGTTGGGCACTTCTACTTCGGTCAAACAACATGCATCACACTATGTGCTTCCCCGAGAGGACGCATGGCTCTGTGTGGATATGTGGTGCGAATTCGCGGGAGGGGAGAAGGATGGCGGGCGCTGGAGAGAGAGACGGCGAAGCGGGTCTGACCCTAGAGGATGCACGGCGATGCAGGAGGTGCACTCATTATTGGCGCTGTGCTGCTCGCTTTCACTCGGAGTTTATCATGCTCGCCGTTCCGGGTATGAGGCCGTCTCCGCGTCCGCGAGCGCAGCAGACTGCGCCCGCGCTGCGCGTTATGTAGTCTTCCCGGTGGCACCCTCGCTCGCAGCCGCCTTCTTCTTCGCATCCCCCCCTCCTTCTCGGTGGGGAAGCCGGGCAGGGTACAGAGTCGCGTGCGCCTCCGTCGGCAGGACGCGGCGGAGGACGGCGATTGTGCGCCTCATAATCACGCTGACTCTTCTCTGATCGCCCACTGCCGAATTCAACCGAAAGGATGAACGGTACGGAAGTACGTTCAAGGATGCTCTGGAAGCCCTTCCTTTCTTCCAGATGCTAGTCTTGACTAGAAAAAGAGAGATCAAGCACAATTGAGCTCTTGGGAGAAAATGTCCAACGAAGTACGTTCAAATTCCTCTTAAAAGAGTGCCTCACCGTCAGAAGGACCTTGACATGCAAGTCTGTAGCCCAATGCGAGCTGGTCGGCACGAACGTAGTTTTGGGCCACTCCCATTTCAAGCCCTTCTGTAAGATCAGTCGCAAATCTTTTTCTGCCCCTCTTGCATGGCATTAGACAGACGTTCTGATAGCAATAGCTCGTCAAGCCAGGTGGTGGGGGCCACATCAAAGGTGCAAGATTCTTGCGCACACCGAGATAAACCTTGGGAACACGGTGTTCAGTGTTTGGATGTTGTGTATAAAATATCACTTATCACTTATCAACGTTCTACACAAATTAAACAAGAAAACACAAGATCCAAATTACTCCAATGTTCGCCGCACAACATCGTGGTTAGATAGTGGGCTGTGCCGCCTGTCGGCCCTACCGGACTTATCACAACTGAAGACTTCCTGTGTCCGTAGCTCCTCTCCGCGGTCCGATTCTGGATAGCTCGGAGTGTTTATCGCATTTGGCCTCCAGGGCATTGGAAGTCAGTTGATTTGTCTCTTCTGCGGCGTCGTTTCTGAAATTAGACGAAGCTCTTTTCTGGAAAGAAGTTATGCCCTCAACCTTGTGAATTCAGCCTCAAGGCATAAATCAGGACAGGATCAACATTACGTCACATTTACTGTACTTTTACATTCAAATCGACATAGGGTGTGACACATGACCCATTTTACCTATTTGACATTTCGGTAGAGGGCCTGGCAGAGCGTGACATGGCCCAAAAATTTTGGTAAATGCTCTAAAATTGCGCGGGGAACGTCAGGAATTGATTTAGACATGATCCTGGAATATTATTTTGACACATACAGACTGATTATTTTTCGCTTATATTCAAAAAATGGCAATCGCACTGGAAACCTCGACAGCGTGGAGGCAGATTAAGCGGGTGTGGAGCCGAAAGTTGAGAGAGGGATGGGAAATGGGTCCGGAAGCTCAAATCGCAAGGCTTGCGGGGCCACAGCGGATCAGCGACTAATAGCTGAAAACTGCCATCTAGAGTAGAGAGTCTTGAGGACTTGAAGCAATTTGGGTTTCCAGTTCGTTCTCACAGCAAGAGTTTCAAATTCTGAACAGTTGGGTTCCATGTATGTTGACGGCAGGAAGGTGATGGCAAATATATTCGCTTCTCGACGAAAATCTGTATCACTCTGAAATATATAATGGAATCTACAGAAAGGACTCTATCACTGGAATGCGCGGACTGAAGGTAGTGGTGTATTCACAGCACCGCCTCCCTCTAGAATGCAGACCTTCAAAACCCTAGGCTCAATGACGAAGGCGGCAATGGGAAATCTGAAGAGACAGTTTGCTCAGAATCACGCTGGCTTTCACCTCCCAATCACGCTCGGGAAGTTGGGTCTCCGTGCTGGGTCGCGTTGTGAGCCTAGACCCGCCTGAGGCGCATCCTCCGAGTCCGTGATCGCGTTGATGTGTTCGCTGGGACCTTGTTTGGGTCCGCATTTTCACCCTGAGCATGCTACGAAAATTTAGAGGACACAGAAAGTTTCATATAGGGCTATCTATTTCCAATAATGTCCTGGGTTTCAAGTCTTGCAAGATTGCTCAACATCTTTCAAAAACTGCACAAATGCTGCAGAACTGTGTTTTTTGCGTGATCTCATGGAATGTCTTTCAAGATCTCGAGGACCACCACCGTTTCCAAATGCGCATGTTCTGCCAAGATCTCTCAATTACTACCTGGGAGTTTTATATACCCGAGCAACTCTCGTGAATTTCAGGATAGCTGCGCCGCGGCTACCGCCTATCATGACCCCAGGTGGTTTCATGCATCACAAGGCATGGTACCAGGACGTGATAGTGATAGTGATAGTGATAGCAATAGTATTATACACAGCATGGTCCAGTCTCTGAACGCACCTGAAACCAAGCCGTATCCAATTAAATTCCTCTCTTCATCAATACATTCCAGTTCCTGCCTTTGTACCCATGAAATATACAGTTGTTCTCAAGCAAATTTGGCCTATCCATCTTCCACTTGGAGAGTCACACTTTATAACTCTCTCAATTTGAATCAGACTTTTTCAACGTCTTTAATTGATTATTTCTGTCGAAGCTCTCTAATGTGTTTGATTGGGTATCTGCATCGACTGAAGCGTGTCCTTCCGAGCATCACGGCTTCCTTCAAATCGAGGAGAACACAAGCATGTCCTCAGGGATGCAGATGATGCCGTCTAAGACATAGGTGAGTTGATGGACGGAAAAAGAAAAACCATGTTAAGCACCTCGAGTCAACAAAACCTCTTTGGATGCGCGGGGGATTTTTTGGGACGTCTCCCAGTCGTAGATCTTTCGATCTTTCGCATAGCTGCAGGAGAGGGATCCTGAATCATAACAAACACTTTCTGCCCCCAGGAACAAGCGGATGGCCATAAGAATAGAAGAGTTTGGGAGGATAGGATTGCGGTTCGGTAGATCGAGAGGAATAAGCAAATCTTCAAGCATTGTTGTGTACACAGATATGGATAAAGCGCAGTGGAGGGAGGAGGGAAAGTAATCGATACTAGCAAGCCTTTCACCGCCCCTACCCACCGAAACATCCGGCCAGGCCATCGGGGGATCTGCAGCAGCTCGATCAAAGTTTGCTAAGTGAAACGCAATTGAGTCAACACCGCAACAGAATATAGACGGATACCTAGGGGTGGCTAGGTGGTTCCAATTGAGTCGTTGAAGCAATTGATGGTGAGTCCTGTTTATATTGGCAGGCTCGTTCGACATCAGGAAAAAAATTGAAGCGTAGGTTGACACAAGCCTATGACCCCAGTCAATAGACAGAGCTGCCCTATCTACCCGAAAACCCGGCCAGGCGATCAGGGGTCTGCAGCAGCTCGATTGAATTTGCACCGTGTTTGGGACTGCTAAAACAAACACAGTTGAGCCAAGGATGTAATAGAATTCAGGCAGACACCTAGGGGCAGTGAGGCGGTTCTAATTGAGTCGTTTACTGTCTGCAGCAGTGTGGAAGTTAAGCATAGACGACCGAATAGAGCTAGAGGGTGATTCCTGCTGTACTTGTCTCGGGCTCGTTGGACATGAAAAAAAAAAATGCAGGCGTACTTTGAGATGAGACAATGCCTCAAGTGAACGGATAAAGTGCCCTATCCACTCGAAAATCCGGTCAGGCGATCTAAGGATCCAAGGGACTCGATTTCTGTAGTACCCCTGGATCAGGCATAATTACGCCAAGGAATTGGAACAAAAATCAGGTGGGCACCTAGGGGACTGGTAGATGATTCCAATTGTGTCGTTATTCGCACCTAGAGGCCGAGTGGAAACTGAAACAGAAGAAATAGCGCTCCATCCTGTTAAACACTCTTAGGCTTGTTGGGCACAAAATAAAAATTGAGGCCAACTTTGATGGACTAATGACTCCATTGGAGCGATATAGCCGCCCTATTCACCGGAAAACCCGGCCAGGTGATCAGGGGTCTGCAGCAGCTCGATCGAAGTTGCACTTTGTTTGGGACCACTGAAACACAAACAATTGAGTCAAAGGACCGCAATAGAGTTCAGGCGGACACCTAGGGGTGGCGAGGCGGTTCTAATTGAGTAGTAGTTGACGGTCTCCAGCAGTGTGGAAGTCAAGCATAGACGACGGAGTGGAGGTAGAGGGGTGATTCCAGTCTACATTGTCTCAAGCTCGTTGGACATCTGAAAAAAAATTGAAGGGCGTACTTTAAACGAGTCAATACCTCCAGTAGACAGACTGAATCACCCTATCGTCCCGAAAATCCGGCCAGGCGATCAGGGGTCTGGTGTAGCTCGATCGAAGTTGTGCTTTGTTTGCGACCACTGAAACACAGACAATTGAGTCAAAAAACCGGAAGATAATTCAGGGCGGACACCCAGGGGCGGTTAGGGCGGTTCCAATTGAGTCGGTTGATAGTCCCCACCAGCCGTTAGAATCCGAGTACAGAGGATGGAGTGGAGTAATAGAGGGTGATTCCCTGTTTTACATTGTCCCCGGCGCTTTGGAGATCCGAAAAAAAAATGAAGGCGTACATTGAAATGAGCCAATGCCTTTGGTGGACCAAACAAAATCCCCCTATCCACCCGAAAAATCCGGTCAGGCCATCTAAGGATCCGGGGGACTCGATCGAAGTTGCACTGCTGTAGCACAGCACTGCTGGATCAGATGTAATTACGCCAAGGAACCGGACCGAAAATCAGGCGAGCACCTAGGGACTGGTAGATGATTCCAATTGTCTCACCCAGAAGCCGAGTGGAAACTAAAACCGAAGAAATAGGGCACTATCCTGTTAAAACACTCTTAGGCTTGTTGGGCATGAAATAAAAATTGAGGCCTACTTTTAGATGGACTAACGACATCGCATTGGAGGGATACAGCTGCCCCATTCACCCGAAAACAGGCCAAGCGATCAGAGGATCAACAGGACTCGCGGCAAAGTCTTGAATGATCGATCAGCATAGAGCACAGCATGACACATTGTGCACTCAGCAAAAGTGCTCAGTGCCAAATACGTCATCAGTCGGCCCACTGCAAACCCTAACACGTCCGTCGGTGCGTGCTCAGTGCCGTTTGATAAGCAGCTATTACCGGTGAGAACAAAGACCACTCAACCCGATACACAAATGTCCCGTTGTTCTCTACTTTACCTGTGCCAGTGCTGTCGTGCACGTTGGCTAGGAACTGGAGGAAACACATTGGACTAAGGGGTTTGTAGCATCGCCATGTCCAGGTATGAGTGCGCCGGACATGATGGAAGGAAGGAAGGCATCTTAGGCCGATCAAATCGTGATCGTTGATCCGTGCATGTACATACACATATATATAGCCCTATGTATGGAGAAGATTTTCCATCCACAGCATGAATCCGCCCCGCACTCTATTTCTATCTGGCTATCATCGCATATCTGGCTGTTATTTCACTTCCTCCTCTGAATACAGAGCAAACTCTAACGATAAGTGCATCTATTTCACTTGACCCGACATTGTTCGGATTCCCCTCTTTCCTCAACCCTCTCATTGATCCTTGGCACGTAGGGGCTCCATCCACTATGATTTTAAAGATAGTCCAACTGCCCTGTGGGTCTTTGCACTTTGTCTAGGCGTCAATTTATTCAACAATCTTTTGTCCAGGTTAGAGAACAGCCTGCACAATGACGCCACTGCCTTCGGCGCTTGCGGCACTATGCAGCTGAACTTAAGCCCCATGTGCGTAAAATGTGTTGTAATTACCTGCAATCCGGACTTACTCATAGCTCAGTTCCAATACCGTCTTGGTTGCTACTTTGCTTGACGATGGCGACTATTCTGACATCCCTGAACTTGTCGAGTATTCGGATTCCGATTCAGACACCCCGGAGCTCAAGTATAGCATTTTTCATCCGACGGTCAGTGCTTTGTGTGGCGTTGCAATCTTGCTTGACATAACATGTAGCTGCCATGCCGAACGTTAATAATAATCTTTACCGCTTCACCCTCATTTCTTACCCTGTAATGTCAATTCATCGATCTTAGTCGAATATTTCGGCGTTAAATTAACAAGTGTGCATTACAAATTAAAGTCAATTCTTGAGTCGAGTACTCCCAACAGTGATCATGAGCTCAAAATACCTGCCTTGCTGCAGTACGTGTGTCAGTATTGGCCACATCATATTGCAGCTGCTGCTGCCGCTGATGAAGCTTCCGTCACAATCTTTTCCACCTAAATCCCTCAAGGATGTTTTCTTGCCCAACTTTTTGTTCTGGGTCGAAGTGCTCAGCGCGATGAACGAGGCTTTGCTAAGGCGGCTCTAAGCGACTCGGCTCCGGCCTCGCGGCTTGGTGGTGGGCACCGAGCGCATCATGATGGGGTACACCGGCCCGAAACATTTATGCACGTGGGGGTTGCCAAATAGAACAAATAGAATTATCCATGTTTGACCAAATCTCTCAGACCTGCGGACAAAATGCAATGGGAGATTTTCCTGATGACCGATGCGGGCCGGAACAGCACCCGTCTCTGCATCGTAGATTTTCGGTCGTTACCCATAGATGGGCGGCGTGCACCCGGGATAAGGAAACACTTGACCTGCTGTGGATTTCCCGTGAGCCAGAATATCACAGCTCGGATTTGACCCGTGACTCCTGCACAGCCACGCTCGATATGGAGAGATCCATGAGCTCTGGTTCAACGATCCGAGCAGTATGGACAATTTCAAACAGACAGGACTGCTGAGAATAGTGCTGGGTATCCTCTGTCAATTCGCCGCATTCAATTAGCTCTCCATATCAAGTCACGCTTTTCTGAGCGTGTGAAACGGCTGTATTTGGCAGGGATAAGGAAACACTTGACCGATTTAAGCTTTTATCATCAAACCTTACTTGCAGGCCAGAATATCCCAGCCAGGGTTCAGATTGGTGCTGTGGAGTGTCTACGAGCCAGAATATCTCAGCCAGGGCTCAAAATTACTGCTGTGGAGTTCCTGCGAGCCAGAATATCGCACCTCGGATTTGACCCGTGACTCCTGCACAGCCATGCTCAATATGGAGAGATCCATGAGCTCTGGTTCAACGATCCGAGCAGTACAGACAATTCAAACAGACAGGACTGCTGAGAATAGTGCTGGGTATCCTCTGTCAATTCGCCGCATTCAATTAGCTCTCCATATCAAGTCACGCTTTTCTGAGCGTGTGAAAACGGCTGTACTGTATAATTTCGTTCAATTCGGCGGTCACGCGTCACGCACTCCCTGTGCCGCGACGAATTTTGGTCTTGGTCACGGGTCACGGCGCCCGCTGCCGAATGCAAAATCCGTGACATCCGGGCCAAATCCCTCTTGAAGGTGCGAAAAAAGGCACAATTTTCGAAAATTTCCTTCGCGAATGCCGAAATTTTGTCGGTGTCACGCCAAATTTCGTCGGTTGCCGAAGTGCCCGAATCGGTTTTTTTTTGGTCACTGGTCACAACCCCTGCCGAATTGAACGAAATTCTACAGTATTTGGCAGGGATAAGGAAACACTTGACCGATTTAAGCTTTATCATCAAACCTTACTTGCAAGCCAGAATATCCCAGCCAGGGCTCAGATTACTGCTGTGGATTTCCCGTGAGCCAGAATATTGCACCTCGGATTTGACCCGTGACTCCTGCACAGCCACGCTCAATATGGAGAGATCCATGAGCTCTGGTTCAACGATCTGAGCAGTACAGACAATTTCAAACAGACAGGACTGCTGGGTATCCTCTGTCAATTCGCCACATTTGATTAGCTCTCCATATCAAGTCACGCTTTTCTGAGCGTGTGAAAACAGCTGCATTTGGCAGGGATAAGGGAAACACTTGACCTGCTGTGGATTTCCCGTGAGCCAGAATATCGCACCCTCGGATTTGACCCGTGACTCCTGCACAGCCACTCGATATGGAGAGATCCATGAGCTCTGGTTCAACGATCCGAGCAGTACGGACAATTTCAAACAGACAGGACTGCTGAGAATAGAATTATAGCCCCAGAAGGCCGTCCCAGAACAAGGCCGCAAAAAAATTGATTGGGTCGGCCAACAAGATGGTTGTGTTTACTAACAGACCATATACAGATACATCTTGATCGTCATCTGTATATCGGTTCTGTAACAGAGACTACTGAAATCGTGGCCCTAGGACATTCAACAAGAGCGGATATTGTCAATCGGAACCTAAACCCCGTAGAGCACACGGAGCGACATGATGGACGGGAGAAGTGTGTGTCACCTAGCGTCACATACGTGACCGTAGGTGACAGTATGTCAATGTGTAACACATGCTGCGTGCGCAAACAACTAACCCGCCGCGGGCCGCAAGTGGACCGATGGCGATGAGCCATCAGCACGTGATCTGACTCGTGCACGAGCCCTGACCATTGTGACATCAACAACTGGTGTCCCCGAAACCTCCACAATGAAGGCTAATCCACAATGTCTCGAAGATGCCACGACCATCGTGTCCGAGTTCATATACAGTGAGTACGCAGTCGCTCATCTGAACATTCATATACATTCCACAGGCCTAGACAGTCTCCCAATGAAGTCGCGCATCTGCTTCAAGAAATCAAAGAGAAGGAAATCGAAGTCGAAGGTACTCGTCGTCTCAGTGTTGTGCGCGCTAGCCTCAAGCAAGTAACGCTAGCTCTACAAGCAGAAATTGACAGGGACTCATCGCGGTACATCCGCCACTCATTAAATGTGTCCAATTCCGCGTCCTCTTCCACCAGCGTCTCGCCCTCTCCCCCGTCTCGCGCGCCCCGTCCCCGGAATCCACTCTCATTCCCGGCAAAATATCCACCGCCTACGCCAAAATCGACAAGCTCTCCGCCGAAAAATGCGCCCTCGCCCAGCGCATCATCGACCTCGTCTCCCGCACCCGCGCCCGCCCTGACTCGGACCTCACAAAAGTACGTGCTCTGCAAGGCGAGCCCCTAAAACCCGCCTTTGCCGCCGCGACCCCGACCGCAAGTGGCAGCAGCGCACGCCTCCCGCGCACGCCCTCGGCGGTGGGCTCCCCGATGCCGGAGGGCGAGGTCTACGTTGGCCCGTCGCGCAACCCCGCCTCGCAGATTCGGGAGAGCCTGCGCACGGCCCTCGGTGCAAGCACGACCATGCCCGATATCCAGACGCAAGCCCCCCCTCCGCCACGCCTGTAGCCGCCTTCGCCTCCGTGTCCGCTGGTCCGTCGCAGAAGAGTACGTGCCGCACGCCGTCTGAAAAATCGATGCTGACTGAGGCGGTTGGGACAGAGCGCGGCATAACCGCGCCGGTGGTGGCCTTGATGCCGCCGCGCCGCTTCGCATCGCCCCTCACCACGTCCATGGCCGCGAAGTCGCATGGCAGCAGCTCGCACAAGCGCTCCAGCTGTCACGGCAGATCCACCCGCCGCGAGGAAGAATGGAGTGGATGCGGAAGGCGAGGACGAGGACGAAAATCAATACTGTTTTTTGCCAGAAGCAGAGCTATGGCGACGTGCGTTTTTGCTCTATCTTTTTTTCCTTGTGCCAACACGGACCCCTTCGCCAATAGATGATCGCATGCGACAACGACGAACTGTCCGTACGAATGGGCTGCGTCCGTCTGTCCTTTCCGTGCCTTCCTGCGATCGGACGGTTTCTTACTTTTTGATGTCAGTTTCCATCTGTCGTGCGTGCAACTCACGCAGCCGACGCCGGGAGAAGTGGTACTGCAGGGAATGCATCGAGAATTCGAAGAAAACCCGTGCGACGGGGCAGAGGAAGGGGACAAAGCGGGTGGCAGAACTTGGCCGAAGTGGCGCTAGCCCACTGGCTTTTGCTCCCGGTCCAGGATAATGAATGGAATAAGGTCTATACTATCTACAGGCTCTATAGCGATCTCTACGAAACTGCCCATCTGAGATCAATTCTCAACCGTTTCCTTGAGAATACTGTACTATTTCGGTCAATTCGTATGTCACGTGTCACAGGGTCCAAATTTACGAATTTTGTCGTACATGTCACACAGCAACTTCATATCATGTGAAAATGTCTGATTCATGTGAGGGTGGAAGGAAGGAAGGATGGTGTGGTTTTAACCGCAGCAGTCCCATGTAGGAACATAGTGGGGCCGTCAATACATGCACAGTGTCAATGTATGCTAACACTAGTCCCTTTAGCTTTGTGACCAGTTTCCGCCTCACACCATGCAAGGGAGGAGAAGTGAAGAGAAAGCAAGAAGAGAAAGCAGAATAGAACAACGCAAATGCGACGATTACGCAGTGAGCTTGGGGATGACATGGACCATCTGGTCGATGTTGATAAACTGCACCCAGCTCTCGAGGTCCTTCGCGCTCTTGTGCCACACGAACGTGCTGTCTTTGGCGCCGCGAAAGAATGCGCACACGCACTGGTAGTGCTCTTCGACCAGCACGTCCTTGCGCGCCACCCCGAGACTCACATGGAAGATGCGGAACTCCCAGCCCTGGAGCGGGTGCCCGTCAGCGCGGGCCGCCTCGAGGGGGATGTCAAACTCAAGGCGCGCCCAGTCGAAGCCAGCGGGCTGGCCGATCGCTTTGATGTATGCAGCCTTAAGCGCGAGGAGAATGCAGAGGCGGCGCAGGATGACTTCGCTGCCGAGCTCGAGTGCAATAGACTGCATCTCGGGCGGAGTAAGCTTATGTGCCATCGACTCGATGTAGGTCTTGACGGATACGCCATGCGGCTCGACGGCGACCTGCTTGATGACCTTGCGCTGGATACCCTGGGTCATTGCCATACCGCACAGGGAGGTCTCAAACGCGAGGTGGTATCCGATCATTGAGTGGAGGAACTTTTGAGAGGCATGTCGTCGGGCGTCTATATGTACATGCGAGTCGGTGACGCGCAAATAACACCCAAAGTCGAAGCTTACGGGCCTGCTCAATCCAGTGCTTTCCGTTTGACGTGATGCAGTCGCGCCATTTGGCGTGGGGTATGCGGCGGTGGCGCATCATGAGCAGCGGGAGCATGTGGGTCATGACCACTCCACCGAATGCTGTCGTACGTCTTTCCCTTTGCAGATACATGCGTACCATCCGCTTCCGAAGAAACAGACCCAAGGACTTTTGGGAGCATCAAGGACGCAGAGAATCAAACGGCCATAGGCCGCAGGTAAAAACAAATCCCATCAAGTGGATGCTCGGCATTGAGGATGGGCCCGGGTAGACCTGGCGAAAGCAGAAAGTTTGCACACGCCTATGTGGAACATTCGCGTATAGTCGAATACGTGCACTTAGTCGCCTAAATGTAATTTATTGGTTATTCGATATTCTGCGGGGTGTGTGTAATGGTCGCCGAAAAAAAAGCTCTGGCAATATGGAGTTAATACGCGGTTGATATTCAGTGGATATTTCATGGATACACCCTATAACAGACGAATATTGACAGGTCATTATTCTACCGTTATTCTGCGAATATTCTGCGGAAACACCCTGTATTCGCAACATATCCACAGCTAAATATTTGCGCCAATCTTCGATGTTTGGGCGAGGGGGAGTGTTAAGGAGAAAGGATGCGGTATTAGTTAGCCTAGGCTATGGGATCCGACGACGCCCGTTGCAGTACTGGGGCATGGGGTTCGGGCATGGGGTTCGAAATGCCAATACATTTTTTGCCCTTGCTCGCTGGGCATCCAATCATTGACATGCTGACGGCAAATAGCTGGCTCGGCTCTCATTTTACCTTGGGGACAGAGGAAGTATCGCACAACTTGGCCTGGACCTAGTCTTGTGTTTACCGCGGGGGTTCGATTGGAGTGCGTCGTTATTATGTAATTTTATGTCAGCATTCTCCGATTCCCTTCCCTCAGCACAACACCATTCAAATTCGATGAAGTTTGGTTGTAGACAACATTAATACCGCCTATCTAACCTCCTGTCTAATCAGAATATTAACAAAGTGCGTAGAACTTGTTGCCTCGAATATCCGGTTTGATTTGGGTTTGATCAAGCCGAAATTTTGGCTGAAGCATAAATCAATGAAAACCTGAAAGATTCCTTAAGGAAAAATTGAGACAGGTAAGAGGAGTATCAAAATGAGTATCTGGTGGTTCCTGCCGCAACAGATGTGTTATGAACACGAAACAAAAAGGTTGTAGACGCCAGGATTCGAACACACGCGGGGATGAATTACATAATAAGAAAGCACTGCGATCGGACCCCCGCGGTAACCAACAGACTCTATACAGCGAGGTACGAGCTTGGTTAGTATAGAGTGTCTGTCTACGAGAGACTAGCCTGGACCTGAGGTGGCGGCATCTATGAATCGAGGTTTCTGCATATGGACAGTGATGTTACGAATACTTATGTAATATGTCTTCCTTTCAAAGATCGAAGGCGGCCTGAACATCGAATGAATTTACTTGTACGGGTTTTTTCAACAACGGGCAATAGTGGCTGTGTTTGAAGCCTAATTCTAATGGAATTTGAGGGAAGGACTACACTTTTTGTAATGGATTTAGTGGCTGTGGTGCTAACGTAACGAGAACTGCGCCTGACGTGCGCTCGAATCCTGGCCATTACATCTTTTTGACCTTGCCCTAATTTCATGACAAATTGACAAATACACGAGAGACGGTTCATGAATACTTAGAATCTCGTTATAATTTATTTCCTCCTTTGTAAAGTCATTTGCGGAGCATAAAGATACATCAGTCAAACCTTGTTGTGCATTGTAGGGTCAGCATATTGCGAACCGAACCTTGAGTCGCTGCATTGCAGCCACCTTGGTATTGTTATAGTAACCTTTTCGGCACCTCATTCTACTGGGCATGATGTTTGAAAGAACCTTGCAGCATCAACAAGTCCATTTGATGGCGCAAACTTAGGGGATAGGGAATCAAGGAAAGGAGTGGGTGCATTCTGCTAGAGTGAAAATTCATCGGAGTGCTTTATATAATTTGTCGAAAACTTGTGGGTTCATAGAGAACCTCACTATTTTGGTTGAAATGATACACAACTTGAAGGAATCACAACTTCGCGATTGGGACAACCATTTGTAAGATCTTTAATTGTGGACAGCTTGACACTCAGATCGGTGCAACTTCGAAAAGGCACCATCTCCAGGGTTACACGTTTAAGAATTGCACTCTCCTCAATTAACAACTTGGACACGGAACACAGAAAGTTTTGTATTGAGCAGGACTAGCCATTTCCGGACA